>CM074200.1:21492548-21685048 GCA_037179385.1 Holothuria scabra | reverse complement strand
ACACGAATTTGAAAGTGCATGAGCATGTGACGATACCTTTCATAATCACCCTTAATTTATTAAATAAGGGAAGGAATTCATATCGAAAGGCAGTTCTTTCTTAAACCTCCCAATTGCGTTGCAGTGTGCGTGGGCATTTTGCATTTTCAGGTTTTTCGCTCTATGTAGTATTCGGGGTTGTGTTTTAAGGTCTGGCTAAACTGGATTTGTGATGTTCATACTATTGCACATCTAGTGAATGCTTTTTTGACTGGGCACACCCCTTACTTTTGTCGTAAATCATTAATTTATGGGATTTGATGTCTATGGGCTTAAAACGTTTTTCATCCCAATTTTACATAATTAAGAGGATTAACACTTCTAGCCACAAATATATTGACACGGCTAAACGCGTTTCTGTGAGCTGCATGTCACAGGTAACAGGGGGAGAAGAATTGGTTTTATTTGGATCTATATTTTTGTCGTAAAACGCGTGAAGTAAAGGCATAAAATGACCCACTTGTGGGGAAATTCCCAAAATTATGACGTCACAAAATTTTGAAATAGTCAAAAATCATGTATTTTGAATTTGAATGAAAATCGGCATTTCATGAGTTCCTCTCACCTTGACATATCATTCCAAAGCATAACCGATTCAGCTTACCTTAATCAGAGCATTTAAAAATTTTTGATATAGAACGAGCAAATGATCGTTTTTGCAGTGTACAAAACTTATATGCAAGCTGACAAAAACTCATCGACTAGAATGTCCTGCACTAGATTAGCGGTTAGCCTGGCTTAAACCTACAAAAAATTCATTGAATCCGGATTTATTCTTACCAGCGAAAGCTGAACATTGTCAACAGTATTACAACCAACCTGTAGCCTCCACTATGCCAGTGTCATTGCAAATGTTGCCTGGCACTAACATGTGTTAAAACGTACCACTGCAAACGACATCGTCATGGCGCACACACGCAAGCGTTTTTGTTCTAATAACAAGCACAACAAGCAAGTATTGAAAGCACCGGCCATTAAACACATTATTACATATCGGCGGAATAGGCCTATGTATTAGAACAAAGAGTGCCAGCAACATCCTGTATGTAGAGCGTGCTATACGGAATCTATATGGTGCATCTCACATAAACATTCGTCTAGTCAAGCTTATAGGTCACAGTTCAAATGATCTTCTGCTCATCTCCTGATACCTACTTATATATGTGTAGCAGAAATTAAACTATCGCTGTACATTTAAAGGCCTACCAGTTGTACTAATGTTTTTTTCCTCCATTTATTTTGAACATCAACCATGGAGTAATATTCGTACATTAAATTTACTTTAGGAATATTTACAGACATTGTGTATATAAGAAGAAAAAGCAAAAAGCACCATGTAATCTTGACATAATATATAGCCTACGTATTCAGTGGCGTAGCTAGGATTTTTTTCCGGGTGGGGGGGGGGGGGGGGCAAAGGTATGAAATTTCCCCCAAATTTTCCCGGTCAATGTGTATGTATTTCATGTAAAAATGCAAATTTACAAGTATAATAACATTGCCATGTCATTTTGTAATATTACCTGCATTTTTAATCTTTAAGTGTAACATAGAGCAATTGGAAATAACAGCTCTATAGTAAATTAGTATATCATTTTGGTCAACAATATCTGGTTTATTTGTATGTATTAACGCAGTGGCGTACCCAGAATTTCTCTGAAGGGGGGAGGGGGGGCATGCAGTATGGTCTAAGGGGAGGGGTGTCCGGAATTTTTTTGACGTTTTCAAGGAACCTAGATGCAAAATGGTGCAAAATTTTTGACTTGACAGGAACAGTGTAAAAAGTTGTATCGTGGTGGTTCATGAGGATAAAACTGAAACTTTTGTGTCTTTACATGCATTCTTATGCCATTTATGCTACCTTACGAAGTAAAACTTGTCATTAAATTTGCACACTTTTGGAAGTCAAAATAAAGGATCATTGATCGGTATAGGATTTGTGGTATTTCTTGGCCGCAAAACGTTATTGTCATAAAGATTATCTAAGCGGAGCGCCACCATTTATTGGCGCGGAGCGCAGAGAAAATTTCGAAAAATCAGACCCCTCAGATGGCCGGAAATAGCATTTTCCAGACTTATACGAAGAATCTATCCAGTCACTACCTTCTTTTGTCGTTTGCAAATAAAATCCCTCCTTCAAAATATGTTCGCAAACTGCAAAGAAAGTTAAGGGGTAATCTGACCCAAAAATGTAATTTTGCCTGAGCGAAACGCCACCATTAGTTGGCGCGGAGGGTAAAAAATTTTCGAAAAATCTGACCCCTCATGTGGTCAAAAATAGCGTATTCATGCTTGTAAAGAGAATCTAAACATGTAGTATTTATTTTGATCGATGCCACCAGTGGGAAACAGAGTCTACCTTTTAAAGTAAAAATTGGAATTTGACAGAATTTGCCTATTTGTAGGAATTAAAATATTGGCATCACTGAGGGACGTACTTGCAGAGACAATCCTTCTCCTTTGAAAATTTTAGAAAAATTGGTTGTCCTTATATGCAACCTGGTACCACATATGCTATCTTTTGAAGTAAAATCTGTGTTACTAAAGTTTAACTACTTATTTTTAAGAACAAAGGAAAAATGGCATCTGTGAGGGGGGCATGGCCCAATGGTCCCCCTTCGTACGCCACTAAAAGGAGGCCTAATAGTGGCTCGATTAAACAGGATATCCTGTTAGAACAGCAGTCTGTTAAGTGAAGAAGGCTACAAGGTACCCATTGACCCGTTTTTGTTACACCCCAAGTGAGCAGAAATCTTTTTTCCCGAACTAGCCTGTAGGCCTCCAGGGATTAGGCTAAGTAACAAAATCTAACTATGCCAATGGATCCTGTTCATTCTAATTTCTAGACTAACTTTAAGTTAATCGTTGGCCATGGATTTTTTTTTTCAGTCCCATCCATCGTTATGTACACATAGTAAAATCGGTATAGCTACTTCTACCTTGCGGGACAATATAATGAACTGGGTGGGTGGGGGGGGGGGGTGGTCTACGTCAGTGACTTGTCAGTTTTCACATCCTTTTACTGAATTCTCAAAGTGTACAACGCAGAGACTGTGTGCAAGGGGATAAGTTCTGGTTTACAGCCTTTCAGTGTTAGTTGTATTGTATCAGCTGTTGTTAAATTCCTCAGTGAATAACAGCTTCATGTGCACTGAAATGCACTGATCATGAAAACCGCGCGTATACAACTTGAGAGAACATTCAATCTGCCACTCGGCGAGGACATTTCTGTGGAACGCGAGTGGGGCCGGTTCATGCGACACTGACGAAATCTCAAATCTGGGTTAATTTGTTGCATGAAAATACGAATTATGTATGAGAAATGTCTCACAACTTTTATTCTAACAAAAATTTTGAGAAATTTTTGTTAGAGTAAGAAAATTCATCAAATTTCCCCAAATTATTTTCCGGGGGGGGGGGGAGTTGCCCCCTGCCCCCCCCCCCCCCAGTAGCTACGTCACTGGAAGTATTACTGGTCAGTGAAAAAGCTGGTGCAGTCTGAAAAAAACATTGTGTACTTCAACTTATTGTAACTTTCCCTATTTTTCCTAAAAGGTTGACTTTTACAGTAATTATAGCGCGCCACGGCTATTGAAAACTTAAACTTTTAAATAAATTCCTTCAGTACATGCGGATGGGAGTTTCTTTTACAATTATAAATAATACTTCATGTGCAGAATAAGAAAATTAAAAGCGTGAATAAGCTTGTTATCATAACCAAACAATGTAGGCCTATCAGTTGCCGCTTCGAAAAGAAGAACTGTCTAAGAATAAAGGCGACGTCTAAAATAAACTAGCTGTTAATTTACACTTCCAAAATATGTGTTCAATTGTTCCGGTGGCAATGCTGCAAAAGGAACAGTTGGCAGAGTTACAGTTTTCCTATATAGACATTAACAATTTATTAGTAGGAATAACCCGGTGTTAAAGTTAAGCATCGGAAACAGTGTAACGGGGGATTGTAAAAAATCCACGCCAGTCTTTTTCTGTAAAATTTGGGAACATTTAACTCCACTTACTCAGTGCAATTGGATTATTTGAGAAACGAGACAAATACATCATGTGAATAAACTGTGACGTGGAGCTAGCATGAATAACCTTGCTAAAAGAACTCGACGTATTTATAAAGTCGTTGCCATAGCAACCTGACGTTTTCCACTTAGGAGAGAGCGCACTAACAATCCCCCAAAATACAATGTAAATGGAAGGGGGTCAATATAAAACGCTTGCTTGAAACATTGAAAGGTTAAAGGCCTATTTTTCTCATCAAAAAAGTCACTCACATACATAACATTTTTATCTAGTAGTAAAAAGAGATTCATTATACTATTATCATCAGTTCGAATGTGTGAATTATTCCAAATTACCTGCTTACCAAAGTTATCTACTGGATGATGGAAAGAAATGTTACACCAAGCCTGTAATATTTGACGAATGAAATCACCGGCTGTAGTACTACTCGCATCTTTAATTATTAAACAGTTACATTGGAAAATCAATTGCTTTCCGAACAGCTTTAGGTGAAAATCAAAAAAACTATTTCCAGATACCTTTCGTGTCACTTGCATGCTTGCATAACGCTTTACCCAAGTACATTTCAGGCTATTTACAAATGAAGAGATATGTGTCATCTTCAAACCACCATTTTCAATCGTATTTGTCATAACCGAACTTTTAACTTAATCAGAATTACCTGACCAAATAAAATCAAATTAATAGTTTCCGATTCCCTCAGAAAGCTTTCAGGGGGCTTTGTAAAACCAAAAAGAGAAAAACAAGTTGCGAGAGGGCATAAGTTTTAACAATACATGAGAAAATCTGTCCGCTTGAAGAAAGGCGGAACGAACTGGCCGGCCATGGAACGGACTGGCCGATTTTTTGACGTCATTTAACCACAAGAGATTGTTTGCTAAGTCGGCGCAAATATTTACCCTGCACGAAAGACAAGAACTGACCATTGTTCTGTTACTGTTTTCGTGCTAAAAATTTTATATAATTCCACTAAACCTGGATCGATTTTTCTGGTTTAACATTCCTTTTAATGTCAAGTTATCCATTAAGTTCAGTTTTAGCGAATAATTTTCTATAGCTAGGGGAATTACGTCATTATGCTTCGAGCCACTTTTCCACTGTAAGTGAGTTAACCGCAAAAATGTGACATCTGGAGATAAAATCCCTAAAGCAGGCGAAGGCAATTTTGTCGTTCCTTCAAGCTGACGAAATCTCTAATGATTATTCCGACCAATAGGAGTCAAATCTCCACATGACCAAAGCCTAAGTACATTTCTAAGTCTCGAAAGTTTTGGTTGATAATCATATGGGAATGTTTAGTGCATATGTATTCAGTGTACACGCGCAAATCGCTACCAAAATATGGTAGATTTTCCGACAAACTGAGCCCCTCCTGCCCAAACACATAATAAATTAACACATTTCTCTCACGATTGATTTCCTTAACCAGTTCCCTTTAAACTGTTCTAAGTCTAATTGTAATATAGTGAGAAAAAATCTCGTCAGTTTTCAGTTAAAAAAAGTGGTTTTTATGATTTTCCTATTAGAAACACAGATTTTAGGGTGTTTTCGGTTGATAGTAGCAAACAAAACTTGCCATAAGTCCTGCCTAGTGTCATTGGTCAAATAATTTCAAGTGATATAAAATTAACATATCTTTCCCTAATGAATTTTTAAGATTCAGTTTGATTGGACAGAGGAAACCCTAGCCTGCTGTAAGCAGGCTATTGTGTTTGCGTTTCAACTGCTACATTCAAATATCAAAAATCTTACTTTCACTACTATAAATAATACTACGAGTCTTTCAACGGCTTCACTGTTGAAGAGTCGACGTTATCAACTAAGTTACATGACATTTCTAAGGTAAACAATAGCCTGTCAACTTTCTAGCGAATCTCATTTACGACCACCAAATATGACGTAACGACAAAAATTAAAATACTAAATTATATCTCGCGTAATAGGTAATATTTATGCATCGAACGTATGGCCTGGTACATATTTTCCACCTACAAAAGCTAATTAGGTTGTTCGCCGTTCGTTTTATCAGTTGCATGTATCAAAATACACTATTCATACTTGTTTCTTGCACCACGTGGTCATCTCATGTTTACTAATTTGTCCCTCAAAATGCGGGATTCCTGTAAATGGAAACTGGACGAAGGTTTGCAGACTGTATATTATACTGTTCAGAGAGGTGTACTGTGATTTTGAGAGAGCGCCATCTTCCGGCTACTACAGAGTCAGCTCCGCGGGCTAAGGAAACCCTCGTCATTTTGACATCGAATTGGAAAGAAGCCAAAAAATCTTTCAATTAGATTACGTAATATCGTTTTCGTGTGCTAGCTCACAGACCGATTCCGCGAAAAATCCTGCTGTGAGCGAAGAGAGGTAAACGTCATTCCCATATGAAGGTGGAATAGGTCATTGCCGTCACCAGTGAAGGAAACCCCAAGCATATGAACCGGTCCTTTCGTAACCGTCAAATTGAAATTACAAGCAAAAGGTGGAATATGGACACTGTAGGGACCCAACGGAAAAAGAGTGGACTTGGATATATTGATGGTCGGACCTGACGTTTCGCCACTAAGTAGGTTTAAAATACGAAGAGACTCCTTCATAGTGCCGTGCGTTCACTTCCATCAAGAAGAAACGCAGTGTCATCGGCATTAGTTCTACTTCCGTATCACCTAATCGAATACCCTTGAGTATAATCAGTTGTACTAGTGTTTACTAATTCGTCGTTTCTTTTGGCAACAGTGAAAGAGCATGCTTTTCTAATTTCTTCAAATAAACCGCCGGGAAAAGATTATCATTGTCAGAAAAATAAGGCCAGTCGATGGAAAGGGTAAAGAACATTACGCGTCACCATGCAAAGAAGGTAAACCGGACAAGCCTTAATGCTACATGAAAACTAACATCGTGAATATATTGATGATTTATGGTACCTAGTAACAGTTTTGACGAAAGGTCTAGCCCACAGAATTTTATTCCAGGCTAGAACTGGCTTCTCGCTATTTTTTTGAGGGAAAATGAAGAAACATCCTTATACCAGTAACTCGTTGTACACAATCCTGTACGGACTCACTTCGCACGTCCACGGACGGCTGCGGTCCTCTGCTGATAGGGGGATATATCCCTCCGAAATTGGATGGGGAATACTGAACACTATGCCCCCCCCCCCTCCATGAACACCAAACTTCAGATTGGGAGACTATGTAAAAATTTAGGCTAATATAAAAACTTCTTTAACGGAAAAGTACACTCTAAAATCAAAAGAGTGAACTTAGTCACTCTCTAGAGTAATAATTCACTCCAAGAAGATTGAAATTCACTCCAAAAAGAGCGAAATTCTCTTAAAACGAGCGAAGTTTCACTCTTGATGGAGTGCCTACAGTGATCACTCTTAAAAAAAAGGGATCATTGCAGGCACTCGTGGAAGAGTGAGGGCAAACTCAATTTGAGACCAAGACGTCTCGAATAGTGTCAGGGTATGTCGTGCAATTTTTGTTTTTTGGGGCGGGGGGCATAAGAAGTGGTGACTGACTGCCCGAAAGACCATCTAAGCGCCACCATCAGTTGGTGCGGAGCGTACAGAAAATTTTGAAAAATCGCAATCACTCATATAGCCGGAAATTGCATTTGCCAGGCTTGTAAGTAGAATTTAAGCAGTCGTTATTTTGAGCTTTCCTTTGCAATAAAAATCTTCATTTAAATTAAAAGAAAATTAAACTGCAAAGTGCTCAGAAAACTACAAAATAAAATGTACCGTCTTTTTAACAGGACGATGTGACATTTTATACTTTTCTTTGTCGCAAAGTAAAACCTCCATCAAAAAGAATAGACCAAAACCAAATTTTAGTTTAATATGTTAAAGACGAACATATTCTAAGCACTCTGGTGAAGTTTTCATTCATTTCTCATGTTCGGTTCTCGAGATATTAGCAACTGAAGTTGACACATTTTCTACAAAACTGAGGTGAACTTGAACCGAGCAGGTGCTATGTCATGTATTCAAATTGATGGTCAAAGTTTTGTTTTGTTTTTTATTTACTTTTGATCCTGCTGTTTGATCTTGAATTGATTAGGGATGCTATCTTGCCTTTAAGGCAAATTAAGTTGTTGTACTTCCATTGCTCGGGATGCACTTATGGTTACAACATATCTCAGTTAAATTGTGTAAATATGGTGTTAAATTTTAGAGAAAAACAACTAAATATTTCCATCAATATGAATACATAAATTTGATTGAAATCATAACTTTTCGAATCATATTAACTCATATGACCAGTGGTCGAATGAGACTGTAAGCCTGAATCGGCCACACAGAAGCAATGGTAGCGTTACCAGCACCAATAACAGTACTGATTCAGTACTGCTATTGGTGCTGGTAGCGCTATCAACGCTTCTGGGCGGTCGGTACTGGGCTAAAATTTTGATACAATTACGAACTCTATCCTTGACATTTACACATTAGTTTATAATTTATAAATAATATATGACATTTGTGTGAGAGAGAAGGCTGGGATACTTTACCCAGATTAAGAAAAGGGCTCCTTTTTATTCATGTCATATCGAATAACGTTATTTTTGGAAAATTGAAGACCACGCTTTGGATTTTTTTTTTTTTTTTTTTGGGGGGGGGGGGGGCAAGTTCCCCCATGCCCCTATGGCGAGCCGCTAATGTGCAGAGGTAACCAAGGATGGCACTAGCGGGCCCGGGACAAGGGGTCATGCCCCCGTCGGATAAGGCTGCCCTTCCCCTATCGTTGAGAGGATCCAATTGCGTCGGGGAGCCTTCATCTATAGACCCACGATAAAAGATGTAAGCTCGATAAACGTCAGATCTTCTTGATAGGCGTTACTAGTTTTACTAACAAAACGGACGAGAAGTTGTTCAGGCGAATGTTGTGCCCAAAGGTTTGCCATTTGCCCTGCTCCGACAGCCAAATTCGAGCAACGGTAATGAAAATCGGCCCGACCTTTTTTCAGTTATACATAATTATAAACAGAAGTGTAAGAAATGTCTCCTGAAAAGTCTGACTGAAGATTCATTTGAAGCCACCTTGTTGTACGTGACATATTTTCAATGACGTTGAAAGTAAAATCATTTACTGACTCGGTTCGAATAGTCACATGGAAAAGTCCATCAGTTTAGTACGTAGACCTCGCAAATGGATACAACGTAGAGTCTCAATATAGAGTCAAAAACATCGGTATGTTTTCAATTCGGTCGCACAGTTTTCCCGAAAATGGACAAGACCATTTCATCTAATTGTAGCAGTATTTCTCATCTGGTAATTTTCTGATCACACAGCAAATTGATTTTTTCCTATTGAAAGTGAAACTTTCATAAATAACGACTGCTTCATTCCTAGTCACAAGTCTGGGAAATGCCATTTCCGACTGTCTGAGTGGTTTAATTTTTTAAATTTTCCCTTCGCTCCGCGCCAACCTATGGTGGCGCTCCGCTTTGATAGTGTTTTGGTCACGATTACTTAAAAGCACGATAACTTAACAGTACAATACATGCTTGCAAATTGCTTTTCATTTTGGGACAATATTATGAAATGAAAATTTTCATAGCGAAGGAAAGTTGAAAATCAAGACTGCTTTGTTTCCAGGAAATGGCATAAATTCCCGGCTGTCTGGGGTCTTCAATTTTTCAAAAATTTCTGTGCACTTTAGCTAGTCTTTCGGGCAGGATTACATTTTTCGGACAAAGAAGACAATTCTGCCCCTACCCAAATTGAAACATTCCCGTACTGGCTTATGTCAATATATAAATATAAAATAAAAAATATATGGAAAACCAAGCTTTTTCCGCGAGGAAAATTCCGGGGGCCTTAATTTTCATGATGTTATTCAGTAACCCCAACAAAAGTACATATCACCCCCTACTTGATTTTTCTCATAAGAAGGGCCGATTCTTCCATAAAATTTGTCATAAAATTAAAGTTCAGCCACTATAAGCTTCATATTCTCAAAAATGGCCAAATAATCCATTTTTGATGATTACCTCGAACAACTTAAAAAACCCAAGCCAATTAATCACTCCGACAACTGCTCTTGACAGCAATTTTTCATTGTAACCTTACCCCCAAAACAATTCTTTTTCGTAAAATTCCCAGCTTTATTCAATATGATAAGGTGTTTATTTTCAAAAAAGGGGAAAAACTTTTCGGGATAATTTCCAGTTTCGTCTGGAGCCTTACTACCTAGGCCTAGTACTACTATGCAATGCGTAACCAACCTCAAAAGAATTTCAGCTGCCGCATATGTCAAGGTAACGTTTTGATTTTGCCCATAGGAAGGACAGATTCTTCAATAAACATCCCATCTTTTTTAATTGTCCTTACAAACGCCAAATTTCGTTCCAAAATGTTTTCTTCTAAAAAAATCCAAATTTTCGAGTATTTTTTGAAAAACCTCAAAATTTCGGCACGCACGTTTTTATTTTTGTCAAGTTACTTCCTACCAGGACCATCTCATCGCATTTGTCTCGAAATATTGGCCCGCCTGTCGGGGAGCTTGGCCCCCTGTCGGACAAATCCTGGCGCCACCCCTGTTTTAAAAAAGTGTTAAAATTAACATTACTGTACTGAGTAGAAGTAATCACATATAGGCCTATACAATTTTAGCAGTCAATTCAGGAGATCTTGAATTTAGCATCCATTAGCATGTTTTCAATAGGCAACAAAGTTTTAGGAACTCTTTGAATGTCTCCGAGAAGCCTCAATCCGCATTCCTTAGATAACATTATGTAACAAGACGAGATACTAAGGCCAATTTTGGGAGGAAGTTAGCAAAGGAGGTTAAAGTAAATCCTAAGTCATTTCATGCCTATGTTAGATCTAAGCAGAAAGTTAAAGAGGGTGTTGGGCCTCTTGAAAGCATTAGGGGTACTTTAGTCAGTGACCACCGAGATATGGCAAATTTGTTGAATGATTATTTCGTTTCTGTTTTTACCAAGGAGTCTCCTCTAGTGGGAATTGGTGGTGACTCCAGCAGTTCAATTCACATGCATTGATGTTGTTTTCTCTGAGGAACTGGTACGTAATAGACTTAGGAGTTTAAAGGCTAGCAAATCCCCTGGGCCGGACGGGATCCATCCTGCCATTTTGCATGATTTTTCTGATATTTTGTCCGTTCCTCTGTGAATTATTTTTCAGAAATGTCTGGACTCCGGCTTTGTTCCTGCCGACTGGAAGATTGCGAATGTAACCCCTATTTTCAAGAAACGGAGTCGGAGCCTTCCTTGTAACTACAGGCCTGTTAGTTTAACCAGTGTTGTATGTAAAGTCATGGAGTCTGTGGTTAACGGTTAAGGATTGTATGCTTAAGTATCTTTTAGACAATGGCTTACTGCTTCTGTCTCAGCATAGGTTCCTGCCTAATTAGTCTTGCGTCTCTAATTTGCTTAGCTTTCTTGAAGATGTCTCTTTGTCTCTTGATTCAGGTCATTGTGTTGATGTCATTTACCTTGATTTTCAAAAGGCATTTGACAAAGTCCCATTAGGGAGACTTATGGTAAAATTGCATCAGTCAGGCATCCAGGGGAGATGTGCGGACTGGATCAAGTCTTGGCTTTTTGGTAGATCCCAGAGGGTTGTTGTAAATGGTAATTTTTCCTCTTGGAATGATGTCACAAGTGGAGTACCACAAGGTTCTGTTCTGGGCCCAATTCTTTTTCTAGTTTTTATAAATGATATTGATTGCTCTCTCTCATACTGTATTAGAAAGTTTGCTGATGACACTAAGCTCTATAGGAATGTTAATGATGGAAAGGATGCTTCTCTGTCGCAAAGGGACTTAGATAGGCTAGTTACTTGGTCTCAGACTTGGCAAATGTCTTTTTAATGCTGATAAATGTAAAGTTCTTCAATTTGGATCCAAGAATTTGGGTCATAAGTATACCATGGCTGGTAGTGTTCTAGGTAATGTGACTTCTGAAAGAGACTTGGTTGTTGTCATTTCAAACGATTTGAAGCCTTCTAGGCAGTGCGCAGCAGCTGCTGCTAGGGCTAATAGGGTGCTTGCATGGTTTAATCAAGAGGAATTTCAGCAATTTCAGTAAAGATATTGTGCTGAATCTTTATAAGCAGTTGGTTAGGCCACATCTTGATTATGCTGTGCAGGCATGGAACCCTTTTTATGAAAAGGACAAGTTTATTTTAGAGCAGGTTCAGAGGAGGGCCACACGACTTATTCACAATGTGCGTAATCTCCCTTATCAAGATAGGCTCAATTGTCTAGGACTTACATCTCTCGAGTTAAGAAGGATTAGGGGGGATATGCTACAGGTTTTCAAGTTCCTTTCTGGTTATGATTCTCTGTCTAACTGTAACTACTTAGAGATTTGTGCTGATCCCCGTGTTCGTGGCCATAATAAGAAGCTGGTAAAATGTTTCTCTACACTTGACATCAGAAAATTCAGTTTCTCTCATAGGGTTGTCAATGAGTGGAACAGTCTCCCTGAGTGGGTTGTTAATTCCACTTCAGTCAACTGCTTCAAGATTAAAATTGACAAGTATTACTGTGACAGTGGCAGGATCTGATTGTATTGGGTTTGTTTAGTCTTTGTTTGGATTAGGTGTTGGTTTTGGGTCTGTTCTATAGGGCATCTTATGGGGTTTTTACCCCCCTTTGCCCTTAAACTTGTTATGTTCTTCTTCTTCTTCTTCTCCTTCTCCTTCTCCTTCTCCTTCTCCTTCTCCTTCTCCTTCTCCTTCTCCTTCTCCTTCTCCTTCTCCTTCTCCTTCTCCTTCTCCTTCTCCTTCTCCTTCTCCTTCTCCTTCTCCTTCTCCTTCTCCTTCTCCTTCTCCTTCTCCTTCTCCTTCTCCTTCTCCTTCTCCTTCTCCTTCTCCTTCTCCTTCTCCTTCTCCTTCTCCTTCTCCTTCTCCTTCTCCTTCTCCTTCTCCTTCTTCTCCTTCTCCTTCTCCTTCTCCTTCTCCTTCTCCTTCTCCTTCTCCTTCTCCTTCTCCTTCTCCTTCTCCTTCTCCTTCTCCTTCTCCTTCTCCTTCTCCTTCTCCTTCTCCTTCTCCTTCTCCTTCTCCTTCTCCTTCTCCTTCTCCTTCTCCTTCTCCTTCTCCTTCTCCTTCTCCTTCTCCTTCTCCTTCTCCTTCTCCTTCTTCTTCTTCTTCTTCTTCTTCTTCTTCTTCTTCTTCTTCTTCTTCTTCTTCTTCTTCTTCTTCTTCTTCTTCTTCTTCTTCTTCTTCTTCTTCTTCTTCTTCTTCTTCTTCTTCTTCTTCTTCTTCTTCTTCTTCTTCTTCTTCTTCTTCTTCTTCTTCTTCTTCTTCTTCTTCTTCTTCTTCTTCTTCTTCTTCTTCTTCTTCTTCTTCTTCTTCTTCTTCTTCTTCTTCTTCTTCTTCTTCTTCTTCTTCTTCTTCTTCTTCTTCTTCTTCTTCTTCTTCTTCTTCTTCTTCTTCTTCTTCTTCTTCTTCTTCTTCTTCTTCTTCTTCTTCTTCTTCTTCTTCTTCTTCTTCTTCTTCTTCTTCTTCTTCTTCTTCTTCTTCTTCTTCTTCTTCTTCTTCTTCTTCTTCTTCTTCTTCTTCTTCTTCTTCTTCTTCTTCTTCTTCTTCTTCTTCTTCTTCTTCTTCTTCTTCTTCTTCTTCTTCTTCTTCTTCTTCTTCTTCTTCTTCTTCTTCTTCTTCTTCTTCTTCTTCTTCTTCTTCTTCTTCTTCTTCTTCTTCTTCTTCTTCTTCTTCTTCTTCTTCTTCTTCTTCTTCTTCTTCTTCTTCTTCTTCTTCTTCTTCTTCTTCTTCTTCTTCTTCTTCTTCTTCTTCTTCTTCTTCTTCTTCTTCTTCTTCTTCTTCTTCTTCTTCTTCTTCTTCTTCCTCAGTCTTCTTCTTCTTCTTCTTCTTCTTCTTCTTCTTCTTCTTCTTCTTCTTCTTCTTCTTCTTCTTCTTCTTCTTCTTCTTCTTCTTCTTCTTCCTCAGTCTTCTTCTTCTTCTTCTTCTTCTTCTATGCTTGTAGACCGACGGTTAAGGAGACGATAAAGGGTTCCCCCCAATCCACAGACTAGATCGACGTTCCTGTAATCGATGCATGTCTTTAAGTGCTTTTAGGATGTGGTGCCACAAAAAGGTGCCACTGCTAAATGTGTACCTGATATTTACAGAGTTACAATAGGCCAAAACTCAAAACTCTTTTCACCTCCTAAAAAGCAGAGCTATTGTTAAGAATTGCTATTATATTTTACATCGTATGCATTGTCTGGACAACCGCAATTACAATGATAGTAACCCCCAACGTATCCATGGTTTTCTTTAACGGGAGGATTTACTTGGGGAAAAATGAACTTTGCATTTAGTTTAAACACAATCCTAAATTACTTCATGCGAGTTCGCACAGACACAGACAGACGTTGAATTAGAATATTTAGACATTTTTTTAATACTTTTAAAATATTTACACAATATATGTTTCTATCACCAAGACCAAGAGCACTAAGCCTCTAAATACATACTGCTAAAACTATCTTCTCTTAAAACTGAATATGTCCTTTATATATTTTGTATGTTCATTTCTATGAGCCCAATATTTCATTTAAAATTTGTTTTCAAAATGTGTCGTAAAAACCAATCTAACTTATGATCTCATTTAAAAATTCCTCTCGTTCTCTCAAAGTTAACAATGTGCTCTAGGGCCAGTCGAGGCTGAATCCGGCACTGGGAACATCTTATCTCTTCCGCAACTAGAAATGGCGACTCTAAAGAAAGTTGATAAGTCCCTCCCGACGGTGTCGGAGAAGGATTTGAAGGTTCGAATTTTACTTTTATTAGAATTCATTGTCTTCTTGAGAGAGAAGTGGGATGCAAACATCTCAGATCCTTGTGTAGCTAAACGTCATATTTATATCAAAAATGCCTTTTTTCCCTTTTCATGTGTGTGTGTGTGTGTTTCAAAACTAAAATATTTTTACTTTTTGACGACCCCAAATTCAGATTATGCTTCAAAGCGGCTCACTGCGGCTACTTAACCCTTGTTCCTCTTAGACATGACATTGCTGCCGTGAATCATTTACTCCCTTTCTTTGTTTAAAGTATTTATCAGGTCAATTAAAAGAAGAATGGACTGATCTTGGTAGAAACCTGGGTATAATTGACCCCGAGTTGTACAATATTAAGACAGACTACAGGGAGAGTGTAAAAGAAGCCAAATACCAAATGCTTATCAGGTGGAAGAACAAGAATGGTCAACAAGCCACACACAACGTTCTTGCTCAGGCCCTTGAGGATGTCGACAGGCTGGACTTATCCCAAGTATTGCGGAATGGTAAATTTCAAATAATTCAATTACAACCATTTATTAAGTAGTTTGATGAGCTACGCCAAGATTTGGAGTCCAGTTTTACCTTGCTTTGCGAGCACATCAAGTCAGCTATTACACTGGCAGCCTCTATAATGATGATTGGCCTCATTTGTGCCAGTTTGAGGTACACTACAGCATAAAGAGTTCCAAGTTAGCAGGGTGTTTTGGCATTACGTTGGATCAATGGTGGCAACAGTACGCAATTGAACGTGCGATGAGAGAGGTTATTGACATCCCCTTGTCTGCTCAAACTGACAAACTATATAAGGACGGCCGTCAGCTAGTGTAACATGGCTTTCGTCTAGCTTATGTGCCTTAATCCCCACATTAGTAACAAATCCGATTGTACAATGGATGTGATGGACAGTGTCGAAAGTGGCGTTGAGTTTGAGGTCGATTAGACTCGTTAAACGCCTGGGCTTGAATCTCTCATAAAACTCAAAATTTTTCATTACTTATCCTTTGGGCAACCCATTGCCTTTGTCGTAGCTTCGGATGTTGGTCCAGCCCCTCGTAGGAGAGTTTGACTACCCTGTACGAAGAACCTTGGGGACTGATCTGGAATGTTGCCATGTTTATGGTTAAAACATGCAGCTCCTAAACGTAGGGACAAATGAAAATACTCTGAAAATACTGAGAAGATTATTCAATCGCCTGTTTCGAATACTGAGTAAAAATGTGTATGACTTTCTTGGAAACTGGTTTTGTTGACAGGGCGTCACTGAGTTAAAATTCAATAACTAAACTTGTTACGGTGACTGACGGTCCAACATATTTTCGTTTCTTCCCTATTATAAATGTCGGTTTCACGTTTGTTGGTCTTAACGTGGAAAACAGTGCTTGGTATTCCAAAAACGGAACCTTCCATTGTGGTTGGTGCTCAACATAGGCAAAGGAGAATGTTCACCTGATATGTCATGCCTTGTCGATGTTCAAGTTGATGAAATAGTTCCATTATGTGCAGCAGTCAAGATGTGGCACACTTAATGGGGTTTTAACACCTCACTGCATGCCATCAAGTATGTTACCTATTGGCCGTTGAACACAATCAGACTATGTTGTTAGTTAGATAGATGGCCAATTTTTGCATGTGTAATGGACTAATTAAGTAATTAATAGGCCTATCAGTCAAACCTTAGTCAAAGAGGCAAACTATTTGATAGAAACTAATTTAACTTGGTCAAATATTAGTCAAATATTAGTCAATTCATGTCCTGTTTTCACTAATTTGTTTTTTACAGTGAAGAAGAACGTTCAAAGTTAGTCTATTGAACAGTTCTTACAGCAATAAAAGTAATGTCGAAGGCTAAGAAATATCACATCAGTCAAGCTTTTGCTGCAAGCTGAAAATTTAAATGAAATAAAACAAAGATGGCAAACAGGTTATAAGAAAATTTATGGCACTTTTAAATATTATTTTTATGTTTCTTTAAGGTAATCCATCTCAAGATCCTCTATCTGAGACTCCCATTCCAACTTCAAAGCCAACGCTTGTTCCAACGGCACCAACATCAAGAATGAAATATGGTAATTCTCTATAGATCACATGGTATCGACGACAATAGAGGCTTTTCACATGACGTCATAATACTCTCCGGCGGCCATGTTGGAGTACATGTAACTACGTGGTAAATCATAAGGGACGCGCTTGCTCGTTGAATTGTACACACCGTGCGTGTCACAGTGCACACTGTGCAGTGCGCTCGGCACAAAGCAACGTGTATTTGGCATGAATGTCCTCCAGCATGGCGGTTCCGTGACGTAAATGCAAAGCCTTGATAGAAGTCCATGCAACTTATTGACATATGTTTATGGTTTGAGGGTTTTTTGAGGGGGGGGGGGTCATTTAACCTGTATGCAATGAAGGAAACCGTGACAGTTCTAATGTTTGATACATGGTCAGGAATGTAACTGGTAGAATCTCAATGGGGCAGTTAAAAAACTGCCCATGTGGAGCGCAATCATGTTTAACACGTGGTGTATTTAAGATCGGAAAGTCATCGGGAAAGTAACTTTCCCTGCCCTTCTCTTGATGGTGGCTAATGTTGAAGTAAAATTCTAGAGCTTTGGATCACGTAAGCTCACCAAGTTCAATGTCTTTTACCCTTATCAACACTATATCTTACTGTGGAAATCATGGATACACATCGTCTTTATTATGTAGAAATTCTAGGTCAAGGTTGAATGGGCTCATTGGGTTGATATCGATAACTTTATGAGAGTGTCAAAGGGTCATTACCACATGACAATGCTTATAGGTAGCATAATGAGTCAAGTTTCATGTCCAATAGCTACGGCCTGTTACACTTTTGAATCATGTGTTGTCACGACTTGTAACTGTTTTGTGCATAATTTGAAAAAGTGCCTGGCCACGAATTTTTAAAACCGAGTTGAAAGGTTAAGTACTTACTCATAAACAGTTATTGGTATATACGATATGGGGTTGTCTAAGCTTGACCATTTGTCATTGGTATGTGAAGGAAATTAAAGAGGTTTGGAATTTTTTTTTTTTTTGTTTTTTTTTTGTTTTTCAAGGACCAACTCAATGAGTCGCATGAAACCAATCGGGTGGTAGAGTTTGAAAGTCTGACAATCTAGTTAACACGAATTCTCACGGTATTATGCTTGGATGTACTTCAAATTCTAGTATGTGAGTGCGCTGCCACATGAAGTGAGGCAACCCCAATCCTGCAATCGTGCGAGGTCTTTACATCCATAGGCATGTGAACGGATTCCATTACAAAAGCATTTTACATCCTGAAACATAATTTAAGAAGTCTTCCCTACTACAGCACTTTTTAAAGCTGAACCATCGAGAGGTTTAAAGGAGAAGCCAAATGTCGGAAATTGCAGTAAACAGTTCGCAGGTACCAATATGTTTGCATAGTTCTTGAAAAACTAGTCCAATCATCATAACTACAATTTTAAACAAAATGTTCCTGTTATTAGGTTTTTCATTTCTATGGGTATCCATGATGTTAACAACCATGTATATCCTGTTTTCCAACAAAAAAGCACTTCGAACATGCGTAAGTTAGCCACTTCTTTAGCTATAAGCCTGCGATTTCCCAGTCATTCCGCATGGAATGTACACTGTTCCGGAAAGTTTGAGACTTCCCAATTGCAGACGAGAACTGCAGTTTGAATAACCACCTTAGAGGACTAGCCTGGCGTTGTCGACAGCAGTTTCAAACGATACCGGGCATCGCATAACGGCACTTGCCCACGTACGTCTCTACAGAATGAAGCCACTTAAAGTATCAAGTTAAATCTGCATATCTCGACGTTATGTGCACTTTGACAGCCAAGTAAAAAAAAAAACACAATGACAGCTAAAAAAAAACTGCAACTGTATTAAGGTATATTGTCCAAAAATACCATCTCTCACCAAGATACTGTTAGCTCACTCGCCGTTTGAGTAGAAAACAGAGAGGTTAGGAGATTTCCACCTGTATGGGGTGAGAGGATAAGGCCATTAATCAAAGTATGACGACACTTTCTTTTTCGACGTTTCCATCATAGGTTATGGACAGTTCTGTCTGAAATTGGAATCTATTCTTACCCGCCAACACATCCACATAATCGCTTCTCGTCTTGGATACTCAAAAGATAAGATCGATTACATCAGTAACAGTGATACTCCCAGCAGAGTGTTGGTTCAGATCATGGACGAAATAAGTGACATTGATTTCACTGACATCTCGAAGCTCGTCATGGCATTGGAGGATGAAGATGTAGTTGTTAAAATTAAAGAAATGTTCGAACTTTATGGTAATCTAAAAACCTTCCTTTGTTTTCCTTAGAAACGTTGCTTTGCTAGGTTCTCATGGCCACCTTACGGCGACGTAAATTTTCACAGTCATCAAGGGTGGTAAAAATAGATCTTCTAATCCCTTGTGTGGGATCCACATACTCAGCAAAGAAGCAAAGAATCAAACTGCTGTTTGACTGTTGACTCGCTGACATTTTATGTTCACTTTCTGCAAAACTAAGGAAAACCCATAGAACTTTAATACTTATGATACATGTATTTCATAAACGCCATTCTAAAATCAATTAGTTGGTTGAAGCATCTTAAATCAGACCACAAAATGAACTGAAAAGTAAGAACCTGTACATTTTGTTCGCGTCTTGTGTTCAGTAATATGCATTTTTTTTAAGTTTCTACGAACAAGGCTTACTGAAATGTGCCCTTAAATTTTTTAACTTCTTGAAACACACTCTTCAATTTTTTAACGCATTCATCTCGTCTTTTGGTATTTAAGGGAAATTTTATGAGCAATTTCTCCTTTACGTGGAGTCGATTCTTACGAGTCGAGAAGCAGTGTTACTCGCCGAATGTTTTGGATATCTTCCTAAAACGATTGACAGTATCAGGAAGAATGACAAACCCAGCCGATATCTGATTCAGTTGATGTGTGAGTTCGATGACATTAGCCCCACTGACAGCTCTAAACTCATCAGGACATTGAAACATGACTCTATGGGACTTGGTGATGTTCCTGTTAAAGTCAAAGAAGCATTCGAATTACTTCGTAAGTACCATCTATATATGTCCTTTTATAATGACGTCGCATTAATGTCATTTTTGGAACAAAATGAGGACGCATCATAAATCGACCTACATGTGTAATAGTTTGATAGTCTGGTTTGATCGATACCCACCGCTTTCAATGCAATGAACTTTAGATGAGAGATAACCTTTAGGAGAAAAAAACCATAACTAAGGGACACTGCTTTACGAATGATGTTAGCAGTTGCTACATTCCACCCAGAATTTGTCGTGATAATGAGTCTGTCACACTTTTGAATTGACTGAGGCCACGGACCATTTTACCCTGTTTCGGTTTGCTTATGTTACAACGCGAAATGATCAAAAAGTATCAATTTGGTTTCAAAATAAGTATTTTACCAACCACGTGGAATCTCAAAATTAAAACTCAATCGTACACAAGGTCAATGTGATAGAAAAACACAGGCTACTTACTCTTGAACTACGCATCAGGGACAAGAGATAAAAAAAAATTAAATTTTGGGATGCGCAAAGGATGTATCCACATATTACGACCGTGGAACCATTCCATGTCTGAAAATAGAAAAATATTTGTCACATTTTAAATTTTAAAGAGTAAAAGTTGTAGAGCATGTTAAAAATAAGACTGAGCACCGTATTTTCTCTAAAAGATTGATAATCACATTCTCCCAATTCTACCAGTTGGTTCCTAATTTTATTAAAGAAGAAAGTTTTAGGGGTTCAACCTAAAAGATGTGTTACATCTTGCCCGATATATATTAGCTAATTCGGTGAAAATTTTCAGTAACTGCATCATTTTCTTTTTTTTTCTTCTTCTCCTTCTTCTTTTTCCTTGTAGAGAAGAAAAATCAGTTTGTAAAAGAATTAAAGATAAAATACAGAAATTTATGTGGGGGATTATTCCCAGTCCCGTTCCTGCATGACAAATATAACATCGACGAGCTTTTTGTTGAAAGCGGAATCAAATTTCTAGAAAACAAGCAGGGGGATGACGAAGGCAGGGAAAAGTGGAAAACAATAAAAGACCACAACGTAATATTTACTGATCCTCAAATTAAATCAAATAGACGCATCGTAGACGGGGAACCAGGTTACGGAAAATCAACACTTGCTCTGCAGATAACCAATGAGTGGTGTCAAGATATAGCACCAGTGAGAGATTTTGAGATACTTATCCTACTTCGATTGAGGCAGTTTCGAAAGGTTTCAAACATCTATCGTGCTATCAAGACATTCCTACTGCCAAGAGATTCTAAATTGACAATGGCTGACATCAAGAGCATCCTGGACAGCTCATTAACAGCATTTCTTTTAGATGGATACGATGAATATCCTGGACGAGGGAAAAAGGAAACTGACATCGAGTACATTATCAGGGGTGACATGTTTCAGAACCATCAAGTTGTCCTCATGACAAGGACATCTTGTCTACCTCAAGATTCTTCCTACGATACCAAACGGATCAGACTGACCGGATTCGACGATACTGTGCGATGTAGGTACATTCGACAGGTAGTGACGAATGATGACACGAAAAAAGCTGGAGAAATAAACCAACTTTTAACTAAAAACCAAGCAGCTGCTGACCTTTGTAAGGTGCCTATGTTCTGCGTCATGATTTCTCACATGGCAAAAAGAAAAACCCTCGAACATTTTGACACTGTAACAAACCTATTCAGAAGTATTATCGAGTGCTTCCACAGACATGAGCAAATAAGGGCAGAAATTAATGTTAAGCGCAGAAAAGTCGAACATGATCACAGAAAGCTTGACAAAACGGCATTTGAAGCACTCAAAATAGAAGCTCAAGAGATAACTTTGGACGAGACGGAAATGCGCGAAAAGGTTGGAGATGATTTGTACGATGAATACGTCAGCATTGGTATATTAAGAGAGGAAGAAGTTTTTGATGATGATGACTATGCTTATAAGACAGAAACTAGATTTTTTCACAAGTTGTTTGCAGAGTGGTACGCAGCTCATTATCTAGCTGACAAGATTGCACAGCTCAGTGCAGAGTCAGGACCTTTTCACCTCAAACAAGAGGATCAGCCAGGGAAATCCGAACATACCATTTCAAATAGTGAGAGTCTGAATTTGCTGAGTAGTCTTGATCCTAAAGATGTTCATTATGCGTATAGATTTGCATGTGGTTTGAACAAAGATGCGGCTCTGCAGATAATAAAACATCTTGGGAAGAATGGGGCTTTTCGAGAGTACACACTAATGTGTATATTAGAATGGATGATTAAATGGAAAGGAAGGCTTGAAACAATTGAGGATACAGTTAGTGAGCTATGTTCAAGGGGACTTGACATCGGATACACGGACAGCCTTATGCTTCAAAAATGTACAATAGACATTTTTAAATTCGCTTCCAGACGAAAGGTAAGATGTTGTACATACATCCACCCAATCTCCTGGGCTATACAGTATAACAGAGGAAATATCACCCCAACCTTAACCTAGTGTAGGGTACTACACTATCCTGTTTCATTATAGATTCATGAGTATTTCTCAAACGTGTTATTTACTTGATTAGGTTAGGATAAACGGAGTTTTACGGCCCATGCCAACCAATAGGGTCAAGTCGAGTCGACCACGGCCTTTTTCTTTTTCTACCAGTTGTTGCTCTCTAGCTTGTTTTCCCTACTAATTAATTTGGCAAGAGTAATTGCTTGTTTCACATGGGATTTGCAAGCTAACTAATTTAGCAGGAGTAACGGAGAGGAGCGGCCCTTTAAGGCAAACATTTGATATTGAATCACCATCAGTCACTTGCACGCATCTAAAAATCGGTTGGCCCTTCATATGTACATTCATGACTTTATTATGTAGATCTGCAAAGGATAGGTTAATTTTCGTGATGTCATACAAAGTGGATAATAGTAATCCGAAGGACAAGTTCCTTGAAGTTTCAAAATATTTTATGTGTCCTTTTGTTAAACAACCACGAACAGAACACAGTCGAATTGTGTTGGGAATCAGTATAACAGGTGTTGCTGAGTTAATGTGACGAATCAAACTTCTTACAAATAAAGCTATGAACTCCTAACAATGGACACTGTGCACTGCTGATTGGTCTAAGTATTAAAGTCATATACATAAATCATAATTACTCCCCGTGATTTTCTAGATCTAATGTAAGTTCACGCAGAGCTTCGAATACCTAACAGGCGCGTACTGCTATGTGTTCTATCAAAATAACAACTTTACTTCAATGTCATAGCTAGCTAGCAACATAAACAATTATAACCTCGATTCACTTTAGGATGCAACATAAATTACAATACAATATAATTTGCAAGTATGAAAAATTATCACAGAATAAAGGTATAAGGGTGTTCACGCTATCGTTACTGGTTGGCACTGATCGGCATAGAGCATGCGCAACAGCACATGCGTGCATGTTAGGTGCTGTGGGTGTTAACGTTTGCGCGATTGCACGCGGAAAGTAGACCAATTGGAATCTACCTTTCATTGTGACGTCAGTCAGTGTAAGTGGGCCTAACCAACTCTTCTGACGCGCAGGCGTGACGGCATTTCCTTTTTAACTCAGAAAGATTCTGTTGGAAGTCTGAAATAAAAGACACAACTGAATATACGTCTCAAAGTAGCACATA
Organism: Holothuria scabra; assembly: GCA_037179385.1. Taxonomy (NCBI): domain Eukaryota; kingdom Metazoa; phylum Echinodermata; class Holothuroidea; order Aspidochirotida; family Holothuriidae; genus Holothuria; species Holothuria scabra. The sequence continues at coordinate 21,661,528 of CM074200.1, read as the reverse complement.
TGACCAGATGGCTTTTAACTACGCCCATACCTCTCTTAAGGTCTCCTCAACTTTTTCACTTGAAAAGCAATCCTTTCTATTCACTAGAAGTGTGAATTTTTCGTTCAATATAGTGTTGACCTTGAATTGAAATTCTTTTTAAAGAATATTTTCCTTAACAGCTATACGATATCTTATTTTGTGCTGTCTTCCATTCGAGATATCCATTTGAACCCAGCACCCTCTTGTCTTCTCCTATTACCCAGATTCCTATATACATGGTGCGACTGTTTAACAGCCTTGATTCATGCGGCAGTGATGACACCCGTGTCAAGCCATCTAACCTATCTCTACCAGTCTTGGATACTCTCAGTTTCCTAGAAATATATGAGTATGGTCGAGTAATAAAGGAGAAAGAAGCGGCCATCTTGTTCCAGTATTCATCAAAATGCCTATCGTTAACAAACTTACAGTAAGCATTGTGACATCACTCTGTGTGCATTGACGTCACCAAACGTAGTTTTAGATGGAAAACAATGAAACATACTACAAAGATCATAGAAATCCTAGGTTTGGGATTTTGTGACAAAGATATATAATAGATAAGCCCTTCTGTTAGAAGGGCTTACTCCTCACGGAGGCTCAAGCGGAAGGGCGGGAAGTGTTGATGTGACATATTATGTGCGTAGATAACCACTGATCACCCACTGATTACTGGTGGTGTTGGTCATCGAGATAAATAAATGTATAGAGTAGTTTTACTCGTGCGTCACAAGCATTGTCCCTTTTGACTGGCAAAATCTGGTGTCGTACGCATGTAGAGCAGACAGTTGACGACCCATGTGGGGCTGGTGCCCTAACACACTGTTGATTTTTTCCCGACAGTGGCCGTGGCTAAGAAATTGTGACGTAACGCGAGAGCAGTCGATAGTCGATGGCGTCTAGACTTCTTCGAATGTGTGCGTGCAAGGGGGGGGGGGTATTCCCACCTTTGTCAGATATTAAATCCTACTGTAAAAAAGTCTAAAGTCACTGGATTTTTTTTCAAATGCAGGGCCACGTCTCTCCTTGTCCCACCAGAATTGATACCCATGGGACTAGTTTTATCTTGCATATTGAATTGAGAATGTATCGTAGTTTGATGGTCGGTCAGTTGAAACATAAAGAAGGTTACAATCAAATAGCAGAACAAATAGCGGAATCAATGTGTTAGTCCATACTCCGAGAAGCTGGGAAAGGCTGGCCATTATTGGGGTCCCTTAGCCTTAAATCTTCTCAATTTAGTTGTCTACATGCATAACTTAACCCTCATATTCAGTGAAATAGAGGGAAGAAAGAGGTATAATCATCCATGATACACTTTAGGAAAAGAATTTGAAAGGTGAAAACTGACACTGAAGGACCCAAGTTATGGTGGACCTAATCAGGCCATGACATAACTAATGGGATTCGTATATAACCGCTTTTCATATGACGTCATAATACTCCCTAGAGGTCATGTTGGAATACATGTAACTACGTAGTGACCACACTCGACACGCTTGCTCGGTGAATGTGTATACACCACAGGGCAAACTGTACAGTGCATACAGCACAAAGTCTTGTGTGCGTGGAATAAGTGTCCTTCAGAATGACGGATCCATGTCGTAATTGCAAAGCCCTGTATAGAGGGGTTTTCCTTGATATCATAATCGCTCAGCCACGACCACTGCCGGACAAACAACAACAATCATCACGTCGGTCATAAGATGCTCCTCAGCTAGCTTTACGAACTACACTTGGTCTTCCTCGGCAAAAGAGATAGAGCTTGTGACGTCAGTGAAAGTACATCCCATATGGTTTATTTATGAGAGCAGTAAAATTTAATCAACAAGTGGTCGGATGTGACCATAGTAATTACTAACTTTTCGACCACTTTTCGTTGAGTGAATATATCACCCACTCATTGGACAATACAACCAAAGTGTTTTTTACAGTATATAACAAACATGATCATTATTTGCGTGTTGGGCATTTAAGAATTTTGAAAAGGCCACTCAAGAAGCATTCTGTATTTTGTGTAAAGCAATTAAGGAGGCATATAAACTGAAACACATTTTGCACCATTTAAAATTGCTGCATTAAAATTGCTGCAATGACGCCTGGAAGATCAGCAGCAAGAGGTCCGTCAGGTTAACTGAGCCATGACTGGGCCCAGGAAAAGTACCCTGGTGGGATACGTGGAAAATATACAGTGGAAGCTGAAATTAATCGAAATATGATAATTACGTGAGCTTCTACCCGACCTCCCAGCCAAATGATACTGAGAGCACACTGCGTCCTGTGCAACCATTAAATCTTTACAAAATGTCAACAAATATCGCTCAAAATAAGGGGCAGATCCACAACAATATTTGATTCAAAAGCGTATATCCCTTCAGTTAACAGATGTTTTTAAAATAGGAATACAATCATCGTTAACGGAAAATTTGTTTGTATACAGCAACATCACCCTATAATGAGAGATAAGTGAATCACTTGTTTTTGTTCCCCTAGGTTTAGTGCCTGTCTGCTTCCACGTTACATTAAAATAACTGATTCGGTGGATGGTCTTAAAGGGAGACAGGTGATAGGTTAGTACACTTTCATTCTACTTTGTGTAATTAACAACCTAAAGCGTATGTATACATATTAGGCAAAAGTGTTCTAATACGATTTAACAGGTTTCGCTGGCAACCTCTTGATTTACAAATTTGCGAATGCATTAACTCAAAAATAGCATTCGTTAAAGGGACTGTCATCTCACCCCAAACCCACAATTATTGTAGTAGTCTACAGAAACTCTCTATTGGCTCAGCTCTTTGATTGGCAGCTAGCTAGTTCGAACAATGCAGAGTATCAAATCTCATATTTCACGGCATGAACTGTACTGAGGGTGTATAGATTTATACATGTCGCTCTTTTACAGTCACCCTGAAGCAATAAACAAAGATAGCGTCTGGAAGAGGATGAATTAATGGAAGGGGCTTCAGTTCAAGAAGCTTAAAAGAGTTCGAACTGTTTTAGGTAAGAGAATTGGGCCTTTAAAGGGATGCAAAAAAATTCCTGCTGGAATATTTAAAGACTTGATTATATTCTCGGTTATACAGTGTTGTTGGTTTTGATCACATAGAAGCTAAAATTTTATTAAGCAAGGTCTGTAAATATGAATGTAAAGTAAGTGTATAGACCTGTGGCAACGATTTCGCTCCATTCGCCATAATTTTGTTGAATAAATCTGTAAACGGTACAGTATTCGTCTTAACCAACTAATGTAATTATGAATGAATGCGCTTTTACATTTTTCGGAACTTTTTTTTTTTTCTCAAATGAAATAATTATATTTAATGTTTTATAATTGTGGGTTTTACTTACGGTTTTCTCACTTTGGCACTAGTGCAATATACTTTTGAACATTTTCTTATCTCTCTGGAAAGGAATGCGTGTTTAGTGTAGTGGTAGAGCAATTCGCTTCTCACATGGGAGGGTAGGACTCGTTTCAAGGTCTACTTAAAGGGTCTACCAAAGAATATAAAAATGGGGCCTACTGCTGTTGTGTGTGATCCTCCGAATACGCAATGGATTCGTAACAGAATACATTGTCGCGTAATTAGAAAAAGGGCTGTGAGCGCCACTAGTTTAAACCAGCCTGAGAGAGTTACAATTAGTTGAAGCGAAAACTCCAATCTACCAGTTTACCTTACCTGCAACTTCTGTTTGGTTACCTTTTAAATTTTCAGTAAGGTGGTACACTGGAAACAGATTTTATCGTCTAAATCTCGAGTCCGGACAATGGGAAGCTGAATGGGTGAGTTTATTTCTTGTGTAATTAATGATGTCAGCAAAACGCCATTTTGACGTAACTTACAACTTGAATTTATCAAATCTCGAGGGGTAATAATCGTGGGAAAGTAGTTCCTGAGTAATTGATAAAATAATTAATGGTATCACTGTTAACAAATTAGTCAAGGGGGTTTTGAATTTATAAACCACGTTAGTCTCTCATATTTGCATAATTTGTGATATATCTGACCAATGTTGTAGTAAAGGACAGAGAGTATTAATAAAAACTATAGTAAAGTAGGCTAAATCCTTTCTAGGAACTAATTCAACTGGTCAAATATTAGTCATTGTTTTCTACTAACGTGATTGTTCGATTCAGGCATTGTTTGACTAATTTTTGTTTACAGTGATTTCAGGCCGGGGCGTTTGTTTCACAAACGTTTTCGTAAGGTGGTGTTTAACGTTATATGACAGAATTGTTTAAGGTTTTAGTTTACGAACTCAGAGTGCAAGATAACGCCATATTTTTATGATTGTTTACCTTAGCTCACTGCAAAGTAAATTTTGAAAGAATATCCCTACGGTGTCAGACAAAAACAGAACGTACAAAGTTCAGAGCCCAAAACTTTCAATTAGATTTATTTATATTCCTCTACCAATGACAATTTCACTTTAAAATCGCCGTGTTTATTTATTCTTTTATCATAGACTGAAGTTCCCAAACTGTGAACGTTCATTTTCTCAATATGTTTACAGTTAATGAAAAAACCCAACCTACTGCTTGGTGCTCAGCATAAGCAATGGAGTAGGGAAAATAAGCCAGTGAGCCACAGCTGGTTAAAACGCCGTGGCCGGCCCTACTTAAACCAATTGGTTACAAACTGAACCTTAAAACCTATACCTACAATCAAAGTTAAAACTTTGCAAATTACATTTGACTATCAACCTTTTTTAAAATATGACCACCCCAGGCAGAAAATTCCTTTAGAAATCCTGCAGAAAAACTGAAGGAATCCTTCAAAAGTCCTGCAGGATTTGCCGAAATCCTGTAGGAACTATACCCTTTCAACTAAATTAAAGACCAATTAATATTCATGTCCTCCATTCTCTGCTTTTTTCATGTTCAAATCCTGCAGATGTCCCGCAATTTTGCATGTGTTATGCAGGGAAAGTGAGTAATTTTGTTGCCAAAAACCTGCAAGATTTTTACAGGACTTTTCTGCCTGAGTTTGCCCCAAACATCTGTTGGCCTACTGTGTGAAGTCTCATCTAAAACTGCTGCATGTAATTATTATGTCAATGATCACAATGCAATATCTAACGAAACTAATTTTTCAGGTCAACATGTCCATGCTATACTGCACTTCTATTCCAGTAATTCCTGTGGAAACAAAACATCCGATTCTTTATAAATAGCACAATGATTTGAAAACTTTTCTCAAATTGACTTAAATAAAATTGTGTCAGAAACCTATCATTGCAGGGAAACTCTACCTTCTAATAGACCTTGTGCATATGATGTCACAGAGAGGAAAGTACGCTCTCCTTTGGGGGCAAAATAAACCGGACGAATGCAGACAGCTGATTTGTCAACCAGTCAAATATGCATATAGTCTGCTACACGCGCAGGGCGAATTCTTATGCGTGTGTAGCATGTGTTCCATTGTTTTACCCCCAAGAATGACGTCAGTGTGTCGTCAGTGCACAAGGTCTGCATTCTCTCATTCTTATCGCGCCAATATAAAAACGCAGAGTCCTCCCATTGAGCAGAGAGTTGCTCCAACAAATTCCTGCATTGAGCTACTACTTAGAATCGTGGTTCCTCTTATGATACGATGGCACCCTTCAGTTCATTAACATATCATTTTCACTCTATCTGCAGTGTAATTACAAATCTATGACAGATGAACAGCACCTGGAAGAGGTAAGTTACTTAAGTAATACACTGCATTTGTCGGAATATGGAGGCTTCTCATATGATATCATAATAGACTTCTTCCGATGGGTCATGTTAAAGTACACAGAGAAAGCCTAAGCTTTAGCTTCGGATTTCTCTGGGAGTACACCTACGTAGGAAGTAGACCATAATCTACGCGCTTGCTCGATGAACGTATTGACACCACACATACTGTAGAACAATGCGTGTATTTGTCATGACTGATATCCAACATGGCGGATCCGTGACATTATTGAAGAGCCTTTAATGTTGGTAGATAAATCGTCAATACTCCAAATTTGAGAAAATAACGGACTAGACAAAGCGCTTTGACGCACCTGCATCTAGTTGTTAATTCCTGCATATCATTACACTGCCATTGGGTTCGAGAATAATCAATCAGTATCTAATCCACCAAATGCAGGATTCTGAAGGCTACTATCCGATTTGAAATGGAGAAGATCATGTTTAAGAAAAACTCACATAATTCGGATCAAAAACCGATCCGACCAATGCTTAGCGGAGGTAGAAAACATATAGCAATATGTTAGCTACAACCCCAGTCTAAGCACTGATTATTTTGAATCCTGCGTTCTGTTTGTTTGAACTTCGCCTCGGTAGTCCGTTACTTATTCAATTTTGGAGTATCGATCATTTATTCACCAACAATAATCCGGCAAAAACTATTTATGCCTCAAATAGCATAGACTGAATTACCATGCAGGATTTTTATCCAATTTCCCCTTTTCATCTACATTCACAGATAGAGGAGGCCCACAAGCGAAACGAGGTAACGTTTTGTTTATTTTGATGCACACAGAACCGCATAGCCTGCGGGTAGGGAAGGCGAATGAGCACCAATGAGGGTTCCAAACCAAAGTGGTAGTGGCGCTCCACGTTAGTAGTGTTTGAACCCCCCACCCCCCACCCCGACCCTCGCCAAGGGATTTTGCCCAGACTACTGCCCAGGTGTTGGAAATAATGACAATGATGTGGTGACTGCTTGATTGTTCTCTTCATGGGTTGATAAGACTACAGTTAATAGGCACTTTCATTACTTGGCAATTGTTTTGAAGGACTGGGGTCCGAGATATGATCACTGTAACCGAATAATCGAATGAAGTGCGAGGTTAATATTTACTTGGTGGGCTGAGTAGTCCAAGGCTATACTTACCCACCTGTAGCCCATGCCATGGTACTTTTAGTAATACCGAATTAATCTTTCATCCAATCACACTCGCAGTGTCATACATATCCTCACAAACACGTAGCCAATCGGGAATTAAGTTTTTAAATGTGTAGGTGGCATCATTTTTCTTAGGATATAAAGAAATGTTTTTTTTTTTAAATGTGAATTAAACATATGCACCTTTAGTATGAAACGCCATGACAGCATTGGCAAAATTTCATGGCGGAACAAATTGTACTACACAATGTTATGCTCAACACAAGGGAGTTTTCAAAGGAGTCTTCCGTTTTTTCTCAGTACCATTCGTCAGTAGAACTATTTGTCCAAGAATACCGTAAAGGCACCCTCGGTGATTGTTTCTAAAATTTAATTCAGTCTGAACAGTCTGCTGGCACAGCCGAAATGCGCATGGGGGTGATCCCTCAAGACATGGGGAAATGTACTGTTACACACTGGTAAAAATACCCGCCCTTACCAATATGTCCATCAAGGTATTCAGCATTGAAGTTGTCACTGCACAGTTTACATTGTACCGAATAAATATAATAGGTTTATAAAAAGCACTTGGTTAGACATTGTACATTGTACCGAATAAATATAATAGGTTTATAAAAAGCACTTGGTTAGACATTTCCAAACGTAGATGGGGAATATTTTTGGTTAAAATCTTCAGTTTAATTTGACAAATTTCTGTTTGACAGTTGGACAGGAATCCAAACTTTAAGAAGAATGGGCACGGACTGTGGAAATTCAGACAAAATGCACTGCATATTCTTAGGCGTGTGCTAATGACTTCTTCATTTCATTGTTTTACACAGGAATGGAAGCTTCAAATCGCTTAAAGGTCATGTGCTTGAAGGAGTCAAAGACAGACCCGACAGGGATGAAAAAGCAGTTTGGTAATATTGGACGTTATCAACCGTTGAGAAATGGGTTGGTTCAAGAGTTGCCCTCAAATTTAAAACCTCAGTGGGAGAGGGCCATATCATTTCAGATGGGTAGGGACTCCTATATTTTCAAGGTATCGATGAGACCAACGATATACTAAACAACACTGCAATGATCGTGACGTTTCTAGTAGAGAATGCGACTTAGAAATCCCAGTAGGTAAAAGGCGGTGTGGGATGTAACTCATATCTGAGTGTGTTACATAACTTGTGCCCTCAGGTGATCTAGGCTGTCGTTGTGTTCACATTGCTCGGAAAGCAATAAACGCATACTTGTCTGGCCTGTAAGCTAATCCCAAATATTACGTAAATTTGTAACGTATTTGGGTATGACTGATACTGCAAATCTGTAAATCAGTTAGTTAATTAGTTAGATGGGAGTTTTACGGCCCAGTTTCCAACCTATTGGTTCAAGTCAAGCCGGCCATGGGCTTTTTTCCAGTTGTGGCTCACTGGCTTATTTTCCCCACTCCATTGCTTATGGCGAGCATCACGAACAACGGCAGTGGGTTCCAATTTTAAAGTCTTTGTTATGACTCGACCAAGGAATCGAACTCGGGAATCTGTTGATCAGATATGCAACCTGACTATATCAACTGTATATGTAGTGTGCTTCATTTCCTCCCTGAGGCGATAAGATGTAATCATGTTTCAAAAAGTAAAGGCTTGTATACAAGAGCAACATTTGTAAAACATTCTCAAAACACTTCACATGCAACAAACGCAAAACATGTATGCTTGTTTTCGGTATATTACACAGTGTAGACAGAGTAAAACAATTCGAAAACATTTTGAAAAGAATTGACAGGACATTTCTTATGCAACAAACTGAAAATTAACATGTTTGGGATTTGTTGCCAGTAGATGTTTTGGAATAGTTTTGGGAATGTTTTGCAAATGTTGCTCGTGAATATAGGCCTTAAGTTACTAACTGCATTTGAAACAGTGTAGCCTACAACGGACTGAAAGATGTTGCTTACATCTTTCTAGTTACTCATTGATAAAACCTGTGACTGGAATGGTTCAAAATGATTGTGAAATCCACATTTCCTGTTTGTATTAAAATCACAATGCAGTTATCAAATTGTTAAGTTGTTTATAGGCCTACTCCTGTAAATTTTTACTCAAATAGTGTACTTTAACTTTTGCAATATGTTACTTTATAGAATGATGCTAAAATGTAGGTCAATTAAAGCAATTTTTAGGAAATTATGGGACTGTAAATTGTCGAGCAAAATAGGTTTGGATAAGGATAGGGAAACTAAGCTGAGATCCACTAGCAAAACTTCTTTGTCTTTGGGGACATGGTCATGATAAATCGAATTGGTATGAATGGCCTGTAGGCATTTTTTCCACCCACAAGTGTATTTGAGGTCATTTTACTAACTCAAATTAGAATGTTGGTCATTAATGTTTTTATTGCAATTTGGCTATCTTAGATTATTAGGAAAAATCTATCGAAAGAAGTCGTCGCAATTTTAATCTTCAGGAAGACCCCTCATTTTATTTCATAATACATTCGGGTTATGTGAGATCCCGTTTGCGCAGCGCAGGCGCAGGCAGTACGTTTCGTGCAATTTGCAGTGACAGTCAAATTACAAATCGAGGAACAATTTCTACCAAATCGCACGTAGGAGTTCTTCAAGTGACAAAAAAATCGACGTATCGGTGAACATAAAAGCATAAAACGGTCACTAGAAGTAAAAAAGTGACTCTGTGGGTGAGGATTACCTTTCACAGTGGATTCGAGCAAGGATGGCTTTGCCGCCGAAACTAGTAAGGAGCCTAACAACGAAGCTGGCTCATCACACAGCATCTTTACACAGAACGATGTGCCTTCGGGGCCTAGTGTTAAGACGTTCAAAGGAGCGTCGAAGCCTTCCCAAAAGGGAAAGAAAATGAAGGCTAAGACTAGCACCGCTAGCAAAAACTCTGCTACTAGCAGAAATACTCAATCTGCCACTAGCAAAAATGCAAATCTGCAGTCATCGAACACTTCTAGCACCGCTAGGACTGCTAATGACGATAATGTCAACATTGCATTGGGTGAGGACAATATCATTATCAACGCTACGGCTAGGCTTGATAGGCTAGAACGCCTAATGGAAGGTTTCTTCAGCACAATGTATAATCAAGATGACGAGATCGGCGGGGAAGAGTGTGAGGTGGACACTGTAGATGAGTCAGATGAATTTGATGGGCCACAGGCCCAAGAAGACAAGCAGCAAAGTGATACTGCTGGTGTTCAGACTACCCAAAGCCTTGGCTTTGCAGCAAGGTTTGCTAACCAAGACAATGTGGGAGAAAGCATTAACACAGGCTCAGCATCTAGTGTTAACTATCTCATAGCCTCTAAACTGGGCGAAAAGCAACTTAGTGATGCACTTGATAAGTACCCCAAGCCGGCGAACTGTAACCATCTCGTGGTTCCTAAAGTCAATCTCCTAATGTGGGAAAATCTTAATACTAAAACTAAAACTCTGGACCTGAAGTTGCAGCGCTGTCAAAAGCCATTAATTAAGGGACTGACGGCTCTGTTGGTTTCGCTGGGAAACGAAGAACCACCCGAACAACAGCAGGTTGCAATTGCCTTACTGGCTAATGCCACCTTTGAACTCAATAACATTAGGAAGGATTTAATCAAGCCTGATTTAAACCAGCGATATGCCCAACTTTGTAAGCAATCTACTCCAACAACAGAATGTCTCTTTGGAGATGACCTCTCCAAACGCGTAAAGGAGATGGATGAGGAGCAGAAAGCAGTAGGAAGTATGCGCCTAATTCCAGGTACAACCCCATGAGAGGGAGTATTGTGCCAAGGCAGGACCGCTATCAACGAGCAGGTTGGTTGCCACATGGAAAGTTTCAGATGCCTAGGACCCAGGTTCCTTTTTAGGGGCATCGAAAACCAGTTTCCCAAAAGCCTACCCGATAATACGAACAATCAAAGGGAAAGCAACAAAAGGAACAAACCACCAGTGGAGAACCGGTCCAGGAGGATATAACTCCGGCACACTCCGAAAATAGCACTTACGAGGTAAGTGCATTATTATCTGAAATTAATTTGGCTTACAAAAATGTCAATTATTTAGGTGGTAGACTACAAATGTTTCTTAAGAGATGGGAGCAACTTACAAGTGATAGCTTCATCTTATCATCCATTAAGGGCTACAGACATGTATTTGAGAACGGGGTACCACCCGTACAATTGCAAATACCGGCACCTTACAAGCTAAATCCCAAAGAGGTGGAGGCTGTTACAATCGAAATTGAAAGGTTATCCTGTGACAAGGTTATTGAATTGTCCCTTGAGAAAGGTGGTTTTATGTCAAATATTTTTACTAGGCCAAAGAAGGATGGTGGATTTAGAATGATTTTAGATTTGTCAGCCCTCAATGAATACATCAGTTACCACCACTTTAAATGGATACCCTTGAAACTGCAACAAGTCTTATGTCAAGAAATTGTTTTATGGCATCCATTGATCTGAAGGATGCGTATTACTCGATACCGATTGGTAGTGAAGATAGGAAATACTTGAAATTTGCATGGCAGGGCAATGTTTGGCAGTTCAGGGCACTACCTAATGGACTAACTTCAGGGCCGAGAATTTTTACAAAGTTGTTGAAACCACTACTCTCATACCTTAGGAAGATGGGTATAATGGTAGTAGCATACATTGACGACACCCAAGTAATATCAAAAACCAAAGAACAAGCTGCCTTAGCTGTTAAAGAAACAGCCAAAACCTTGTCAGAATTGGGCTTTATAGTTCACCCAACCAAATCGGTAATTTCCCCAACACAAGAAATTGTCTTTTTGGGGTTCATTCTGGATGCAAAAACAATGCAGGTCAGGCTCCCACAAGAGAAGAGAGAAGAAATCAAAGATATCTGTAGGAAATTGTTGGCTCAGGACCAACACACAATACGATTTGTTTCTGCAGCGTTAGGTAAATTAGTAGCTGCTTTCCCAGCTATTCAGTATGGAAAATTGCACTACAGAGAGCTGGAGAAAGACAAAACCAGAGCACTAAAATTAAATTATGGCCATTTTGATAGAAAGATGAAGCTATCACTCTTTGCTAAGCAGGATATTTTGTGGTGGTTGCATAACGTTGACACCGCGTTCAGATGTATTGACAGAGGGAAGCACAACATAACTCTTACAAGTGATGCATCAGGGCACGGTTGGGGAGCAACTGATGGGACTTGTCAAATAGGGGGAAGGTGGAACCCCATAGAAATGTGCCGTGCCGAAAGAAATGAAATAAATTACTTGGAAATGCTAGCTTCATTTCTAGCTCTACAGGCCTTTTGCAAAACAGAGGAAGACATACATGTCAGGTTAAGGTTGGACAATGTTACAGCTGTTACCTACATTAACCACATGGGTGGTACAAAGTCTCAGGCTTGCAATGAGATGGCCAAAACAATGTGGTCTTGGTGTATTTCCAGGACCATTTGGATTACAGCAATATACCTGCCAGGGTCTGAAAATATAGTGGCTGATAAAAAGTCTAGGGAATTTAATGACAGTTTAGAATGGCAACTTAATACTGATATTTTTGATAGGATTTGTGCAGTGTGGGGAACTCCAGATATAGATCTGTTTGCCACAAGAATTAACACACAATTGGAAACTTATGTTTCATGGCAACCTGACCCTGGTGCAAAGGCAGTCGATGCATTTACGGTTGACTGGCAGAAATATTATTGCTATGCCTTCCCTCCCTTCTCCCTTATATTACGATGCCTGCTGAAAATTGAACTTGATAATGCTGATGGGGTCATGATTGTACCAAACTGGCCAACACAACCCTGGTTCCCCTTACTACTTAATATGCTAGTAGATACGCCATTGCACCTCCCAGCAGGACCTGGGTTGTTGAAGCACCCAATCTCAGGGCAGCAGCATCCACTACATAATCACTTATCTCTTTTGGCTTGCAGATTGTCAGGCAATCCCTTGAAAACACAGGACTTTCATCACAGGCTACCAAAATCATCTTGGCGGCATGGAAACCATCGACAACAAAACAATATGACGGGTACATCAAAAAGTGGTTGGAATATTGTGGGGAACGGAACATTAATACCTTACAAACCTCTGTGAACCATATTTTAAATTTTTTCACACAAATGTTCCAGTCCTGTGGTTATAGTGCACTCAACACTGCGAGGACTGCGCTTTCCGCTTTAGTACAGTTAGGAGATGGCTATTCTATAGGCACTCACCCCCTTGTTACCAGATACTTCAAAGGTGTTTTTAATTTGAAGCCACCCCTACCAAGGTATATTCAAATGTGGGATGTGAAGATAGTCCTCAACTACCTCAGAAAAATATCACCAGCAGGAAGACTCAGTCTCAGGGATTTGACCCTAAAGACAACCATGCTGTTGGCTCTTTTAACAGCTCAACGCCAACAGACACTATGTAAATTAAATGTGGAGGATATGCAAGTTAAGCAAACAAAGTTCATATTCCAAGTAAAACAACTTCTGAAAACAAGCAAGCCAGGACGTGTCGGGACAGTACTTGAACTTCATGCTTATCCTCCAGACCGTCGACTTTGCATTTTTACTTATTTAACAGAGTATCTCAAACGCACTTTGCACTGTAGAGGAAAGGAAAAACGCTTACTGATTAGTTACAAGAAACCATTCTCAGCAGTAAGTGTAGATACGGTTGCCAGATGGCTTCGAACAGTTATGGAACAAGCTGGTGTGGATACCAACAAATTTAAGCCTCATTCCACCCGAGTGGCTGCGGTTTCTACTGCTCGAGAGGCACAAGTGCCAATACATGAGATACTTTCACAAGCAGGGTGGCAAAATGAAAGGACCTTTCAAAAGTTTTACAACAAGCCATTACTACAGACATCCAAAGCATTCTCGGATGCTGTACTGGAAGCATAGTGGCTACTGTACATAGTGTAGATAGTTCAGTTTATTTTTAGATTTTACATCAAACTTGTTTTACTTATATTTGGAAACGTTTTATATCGAGGAGTTCTAAAGAAGTCAACTCTTTCTACATGTTCATCATGTAACTTTGTTTACACTGTATATACGTTTAATAGTTGGATATCCTGTGCAGATAAAACTGTTGGACCTGTTTGTTTTGATTCCAAGGTTAGTGCTTAACTTTATACAATCTGTTGTGGTGTATCGTTAAGAGATATTGGGTTAATATGCTTGAGTATGAGGCCAGAGCTGCTTTGGAGGTCTCACATTACCCGAACGTATTATGAAATAAAATGGAAAGATTAAACGAGTACTTACCTTGTACGAAGTTTGATCTTCATTTTATGAAATAATGTAAGTGAGAGGTAATGTGCCCACCTCTCCCACCCTGTTCGGAATACTCAGCCTTACAAAGACAAGTGTCACCATGACGTTACTCTGTCCTCATACATCATCTTTTAAGACTGCCTGCGCCTGCGCAAACGGGATCTCACATTACCTCTCATTATTTCATAAAATGAAGATCAAACTTCGTACAAGGTAAGTACTCGTTTAATCTTTCCATTAACTGACGTTTGATAAAATCAAAATATGCCGGCAAAAAACGACTCTTTCGACAAAATTTCGACAACCTAGCGCTCTTGTGAGGCAGTTTCATATTGCAGTGGTACGTTGACAGGTCAGTGAAATATCCCTGTCAGGTCTGTAACAAACGTCCTTAGAAGACTTGTTCTTTCACCCCAAACTACAGTTTTTGTAGTAGTCTACAAAAATTCTCTAATGGCTCAGCAAATTTGATTGGAAAATTAGTTCAAAAAATGCAGAGTAAAGCTTAGATTACACAGTCATCATGAACTGTACTGAGAGTGTTTTGAGTATTCATATTGGGCTTCTACATACTCTCCCTGAAGCAATAAACTGAAACCATATCTTGATGAGGATAAATAACAATAACAATTGTGAGAGGGGTTAAGTTAGAAGGTTAGGAAAATTGGTACTGATTGGGGTGAACGTATTAGGCTTTCTAAGAAAGGGAGCGGGACCATCCAATCCGCAAGTAACCTTTTGGTGTCGAGTCTGAAGAGTATATATAGCATGATGAGATTATTTGGAATTTTGATAATAGATTAATTCCCCATTTCTTAAGCTTTAAGGATCATCCACTAAATTATTGTCCTTTGTTCTAAATTTCATGTTACTTTTGTTCATTTTTCTTTGTTTCTTTATAAGGCCTATCATTTTTTGTAGTGTAAAAAACATGTTTAGCAATTACATGCTTTCCTTGCCACTTTTTTGCCGCCACTTTGAAACATGTTAAGATGCTAAACATGTGTCTCATTCTTTAACATTTCTTTAAGAACACGTTTAATTACTAAGCACAAAGTGATTAATTGCTAAAAATTTTTAGAATTTAGAGTGTAAAACAAGTCAAAAAATTTTTAAAAAAAGGGTATTAAAGACCATAAATAACGAATTCCAACAGTCCGACTCCCATCTTCACAGGACATTCTTGAGCTGAGGGATAAATGTTGAAGTTTATTCACTCAACTTAAAATGGTACAGTGCGTTATAATTTGTGATGTCGTTGTTGTACTACTCAAAACAATCTTTATATTTCTTTGTTTTTCTGGCAGTAACTACACCTTGTACCAAAGTGTGATAATACTCTTACTCACGTGGGGTGATGTAATTAATTAAGCCATCTCTTTGCAACATGCTATGCAAGCAAACTGGGAGTGTCCAAGATCATAAAAATATTTTCAATTTTAAAGGGCAACAAAGCACCTGATGTGAGTTGTACAGCAAGAAAGTCACAAATTATTGCGCATTGGGTCAATGTGTTTTAAGTGAATAACTTTCAACATTTTATATCTCAGCTCAGGGATATCCTACGAAAATGGGATTTGGACTGTCGATTCATCCTCATGATGTTTAATATATATATTTGTATTTTTTGACTTGGGGTACACTTACATTTTTTTCCACAGTGAGGGCAAAATAAATGTTTAATTGCTGAACACGCTTTAAGAGTGTAGTTGTGTCTAGTCACATGTTAATAAGTCTGTCAGGGGCTGCTTGTACAAGTTCCCGTCTTTAAGTCTTTCTTCAAGTCCTTGTTGTAATAAATTCTATTGTATAGTTTTATTATCTTTGATTTTGAAAAATAAACTGAAAATAAACTGTAAACATTTGAACACCGAAATTGATCTTTATTTATCCAAAGTGACAGTTCCTAAATTTGTTGGATGGTGAACAAATTACTTTAGCTACGAACAGAAAAGAATATTTACAAAGTAGACAGAAGACTGGGTACAGTATATCACATGGCATTTTGTCTCGAGTGTCATTTTGAGCGGACTTAGTAGGAAGAATTTGAGTTACATCCGAAAAATTGAGATCAGCTTATGGTCACGTGCGAGTTACAGAGGAATGGTTTGTCATAACGCCTACCCCCTCAGAGCTTAATGTGTTATATTAGGAAAAGGCTATCCGAAATTGAAAAGAAGGTTATGGTCCTTTATCTCTAATGCTCTAATGAGCACATTTGAACAGGTTAACCAAAATAAAGCACATGCACCATTTTATATTATATTTTCACGAGGGTGGCATCGTTTCGTTTCATAAACATAGAAAAACAGAAACGAAGTTATACATTGATGAAAAGCTACTCAGGAGTGACTCTGACTCTGAGGAACTTACATGGAAAGATTACTTGCACATGGCCGGGTTCAAGGCAGTTTTCGGAGCTCAAGTTGCTCGGAATAGAAATTTAAGAAAAGAGAAAACCTCAACTAGTATGTCCGGCTGGAAGAGGAAGAACGTTCTTCCACTGGAATAAAAAAATCTAACTTTTCCTTAAAATGAACAACATATTTTTGAATGTTACTTCAAGAGAAACTAATTTTTTCTCCTATCTTGACGCTTCCTAACTGTCCCTTTTGGCATTGCTTCGGAAAGTCATCTGTTCTGGCTGGGTTTCCGGTTACTGATTCGCTGACGGGAACTTGGCCTCTTCTCGTCCGGAAGGCCAACATCCTTTCATCAAATCTCAATCCTTTCATCAAATGCGCACGAGCACTGTTAAACAAGGACTTTTTTGATTGGCTATTGTTATTGTATTGCATCCGTTGTATTCTTTGTTATGATTAGAGATTAAAGCCGTCACTGGCCAGTAAGGAAATATCTTGTTAAACAGTGCGCATTGCCCCCATCTTACTGAGGCTGACAGCAGGTTTTACTACTGTTGCAAATGAATTTTCTTCAACATGTCAGCACTCTTCCCGTTCAGTTTTCACTTTTAAAATAGAGCCACCTTTGTAGATCAAATACATTATTCTATGAAAAAATTTTAATTACCGATTAAACACTTATTTTTCCCCACTCTGTGAACACCTTTTCATTTTCATCATGTTTAGCTCTTAAACACTAAATGTTTAGCGATTTAACTATTAAACGTGTTTAAAAGAGAAAATATGCTTAGGAATTGGAAACATGTGTTGAACATTCGAACGAGTTTACAGAGTGGGGGCAAAAGGTGTTTAGAAAAACGTCTATTTGGTAAATTCCATTTTCAGAGTATAGGGTGAGCTATTCTAGCCGAAGAGGAGCGAAAAACACAAAGTTAGTTATCATGCATTATCTAGAGGTTACATATTTGTAGCAGCTTCCGTGATGAGTACCATTAAAGTGCGTATAATTTGTATCGGCAGCTGACTTCATTTGTATCACAAATTTATGGTAAAATTTAACTTTTCTCTCTTTAAAAACTTTCATTCAAAGTAAATGTTCTGTGATCTATAATCACTAGCTAAATTTTGAACTCTTAAAGAGCTTGGCGTCTGTCAATGAAAGTCCTACTCAAAGCGCCGTGCCATCATCTGCATGTTTGTAAGTTCCTAGGACCTTCGGGGAATTTCCGTGTGGATCTTACCAAATTCTTACTGGACCACAAGAAGTATGCCCTCATAGCACTGCCTGTCCTAAGAAGTATCTTAGCTTAGGCTATCATTTGACAGCTTCCACTTCCCAAAATGAAGTGTAATCGTGATCATACACTTGTTTCCTTTTAAAGACTTTTTGCGTCTCTGTACTGTAAAGGGAAGGAAAAGTTTGCACCATACGCAAAGACTCTATTCAGTGCATGACATCATGACCTGAGGTTATACAAGAGAATGAAGTCGGACATGCACTCTCAGTGCATGTTATGTGATGTGAACTACTTTGCACCTTCATTCCAAAATTATGCAGCAATTAAGAATTTGCTATCTCTAATCCAAAAATACTTGATGGGGTCACGGTGATGAATGTCTGTCTGTCTAAAAGAGCAAATCCAAAACCAAGGTCGGCTGGTCACTTGATAAGCCTCTTCCAATATCCTAAACTCAGAGGTGAGAGACTGAACGTTTTTTTTTTCCTACATATGTGTGTGGAGTAAGCGTCTTCCAAACCGTAACAAAAAGAGATCAGAAGTTCTTATCGACTCAATACCGTGGTTGGTTAGGATCACACCCATACAGCCTTGACAACATGGTCAAGTGGTTAGACCAGACTTCCTGGTTGCAAGTTCTGGTCTGGTTTTGCCACGTGTTGAAAAAATTCTTAATTCAGACTCATCACATTTTGTAAACAAGCCAGTGAGCCACGACTGGAAAATGCCGGCCCGAGTTATAAACCAATTGGTCAGAAACTGGACCGTAAAACTCATCTAACTAATTAACATGATCCACACAGAATATACATAGGTTTTGCTGTGAAACCTGTATATATTATTCAACCAACCTAAAATATGTGACTGAAGATAAAAGCACCCACGTAGCTATAGGGCGTGAAAGTATTTGTAGTTTAGAAAAAAATGTTACAGAAAACACAAACTGCATAACACCAAAATGGAAAGATATGTTCATTTGCTACCAATTACAAGAAACATATGATTAGATTTATATTTCTTCTTCATACCTCAAAAATATTGAGGACATTTGATCGGCGATGTTCTCCACTTAAAATATTTGTTAGGAGTTTACACTTCTCCTTCCCTAATAAAATAATGACAGACCATGCACGAAAGAACGACATTGCTAGTGGTGAATTTCACCCGCCGGGCTCACTCAAAATGAAGGGGTTGCGACCTATGTAAGGGGAGCGTCACCATCACTTGGCCGGGAGGCATCGGAAGTGTTTGATCGCTATTGAACATTTCCCAGATTGCGGGAAATTGCATTTCCAAGCCCGTTTTAGATGATACTTTTGTGTGTCTTCACCTCCCTACATAATAATCTGGCTTTAATGCATTTTCATGTAAACTTTTTGCTGCGGTCAAAATGTTATTGAGGGAATGCACTCGGATGTTATTTAGGATTTATAAGGAATAATGACACATTGTAATATTCCTTAAGTTTTAAAATGACCTTGGAAGACACATATCTTAGTAAACAGAGATTGTAAAACAAAAGAACAAAAAGTAACAGTAGCATTCTAAGGGGTAAGGTATCTAAATATGTAATTAAGATGACGAAAATATTTGTCAACGAAATATATACCAATCGTATCAAAAAAAAAAATGATCCAACTGTAAATAATTACCTTTATCATGTAAATCACCTTTAAGGTGTATCGCAAATATTGGTAAATGATTTGTTAATAAAAAGATAAAAATGAAAGTTATTCGTTTGCATTGTGGTTTTAAAAACTTTTCAAAGTCATCAGAATTCTCTCGACAGAAGCAGTCGCTTGTGATCAATCCTTGTTTTAAACTTCATCGTGCCCGTGTCTGCTAACATCAGGAGCGTAAGTCTTGGTCCAATCACAATTTCCCATCAACTCTCCAAAGAGCTTGTCAAATCTGTCAATTTGATTTGCATTGAAGTATTCTTTCCACTGGTTTGTTGTTCCTGCAAAAATGAAAAGTCAAGCCCTTTTCATTTTATTGGCGTTCTTCCATAATTGTAAGAAACACGTACCCTTCGCCACCCCCCCCCCCCCCAAGGTAGGTCGAAGCGCCTTGGGAACATAAAACATTTTGTGCAAGTTGACTTACCCCCTCGGTCGCGGAATTGACCTATCATAAACTTTGACACAAACTTTCTGTGAATATGACGGACTTGTGTCGTACTTATCAGATTGTTTTGGCACGACATTTGGAGAGTTTTCACACCCCCGGGTCATATCTTAGACGAACATGACACACACTTGACTCACCACTGTTCGGGGATCAGCGGGTGCGTCTTATTGATAAGGGCATCAGTACTTTGTTGTATTGCATGTTTGACGTTGAAATTTACATTTTTAGAAAAGAGCAAACGTGAATCCTTGACTTCAGTAGCAGGCCCATAGTCAGACAAAGCACCGAAGGAGGGACCAAGACCTATGCACTCGGGGGCGAAAAATATTTTCAGGGGGCAAAATGTGTGCAAATGTATTAAGGTAATAGTGCAAACTTTAAAGTGTGTGGGGGAAATTTCTGAGGGGCTTCGCCCTCTGCCCATTCCCCTTCCACTTGACTAAGGGCCAGTTCAGAGGTAAAAAAAAGTTGGTACATTTCTCACTTTGAAGAAATGTGTGTTTTTTTTTTCCTTAGTGGTATATGTAGATGGAGAAAAGAATTCAAACCTAATATCTTATATAGTTATTAGATTTGTTTCAGTTAAAGAAAAATGTCCTAAAGGGCCAAAGGCATCTCCCCAAATGCGTTAATGTCCTAAAGGGCCAAAGGCATCTCCCCAAATGCGTTAATCTGTTTGAGCACCCGACTTTTAAAACTTTAAGCCACTCCCACTCATTCAGTTCCTCTGTTAAACCCATGTACGTGGGCATTGTTCAAACGTTAACAAAGCACTATGTGGTGTATACATTACGGTTGATTCTAAGTGAATGGACATAACGCGTATTTCCATCCTGTTATATCACACTGTGACCTTGATTAAACGAAACACTACGATGTCGAAAAAAAAAACAATGTAGCAACACACTTGGCGCCAGAGTATCCACATTTTTTGGGGGGGGGGGCAAGCTTTGGGCAAAGGAAAACGTTGGAGCACAAACGTTTTTGGGTGCATTGCTAAACCAAGCTCAAAACTTCCGCCCTGGAAACTATAAGGTCTTAGCATATCTCTGGATGAAAAACTAACTAGAGGGGTATATTTATTTTTCGGCTAACCTAACTCTTAGCACACCTTACTGAAGGGGAGGGGGGCTGGGAACAAGGATAAAATCTGGGGAGGGGGAAATTCCCCCTCTCTCCCCCTGTAGCGCCACCACTGCTAATACAGCACCATTTTGACCTCAGCCATGATAAAAATGCAACAATTTTCGACATTGGAGGGGGGATACCTCCTCTTAAACCATCCTCCAGGACAACAAATACACCGTGCCAGCGCTCTGTTGAAATTTCTTAGATATTTCCCTTTTTAAAGTAATTGTTGAAAGCAATCATTTACTGACGTCTTGACCGGCCAAGACTCCATTATTTACAATTCTCCTACCTTTAACAACAAACGTGCTAGCATCAAACGCCTCATCGCCCTTCTGTTCATTCTTAGATTGTTCCTCGTCGTAGGATTTTTTCATAACCTCCAAAGATGAGTTATGAATTACACGGTTAACACCGTCCTCATCCAATGGCTGTCCCAAGAATGAAGCGAGTTTCACAACAACTTTTCGAAGATCCTTTTTATGGTAAAGACCAGTCAGAGAAGAAGATGCAGTTAAATGTTAGGCCAAACATGTTTAATTAATATGCTCTAACCAATCTTATTGTGTAATATATCCTTGAAAAATGTGGAACATGGTTCTCAAATAAAGACATAAATACCGTTTTTTTTAACAATAAATTAGACATTTTTTCTTCGGCATAGTGGACATAGGATTTTGAATATTTATGAAAGAGTGTATAGCAGTCGCCCCAGATTTCTTTAAAACAAAAAGTCACTCTCACTTATTTCGAGGCTTCTTTCTCATCATCCAAGTACCTTTCAATATATTTTAGAACTTAACATTGCATATATAACGTAAAGCAAGAAGTTACTCGACATACATACTCTCCCATTTCAGCAGTGTTCAGTAAGAAAAATGTTGTCACATGTTTCTCAAAATTAGCCATTTATGAAATAGGTTAGATTACTATTCTAATTCTTATTAAGATGACTGTGTTTTCCCTTCAAAGTTAACTTTAAAAAAAAAGTTCACAAACCTTCTTCATTTCTTCAAAAGAAACAGCGCAAAAGTTTTCGTCGTCTCTGTGTTCATAATATTCCAACACATGTTCAAACCAGCGACCATAGGCGCCTGTCAGAAAACAAAAAATAAAGATTACGTAGTTTTGTCAAATTTTTTTTGTAGTTCAGGGGAACTGGCGAATTGTATGTACCATAAGTGGTAAAAATTAATTTTGAGAGCATTTTACAGGGGGATGGAGATAGAGTGATAATTGCTCGACTGAAAACTGACTTATTTCCTCCCTTCAGGCACTGAAATCAGGGTCGTAGCCTCCATGGGCAGAACTGTACAAAACGGTGCAGTCCAAACACTGCTAACGATGAGCGCCACCTCATTGCACGTGTTTTGAAATCCCAGTTGTACCCCACACAGCCCCCTCTTTCCTGCAGGCTACGGCCCTCATGATATGATACTAATGCACTCAAAAATACTTTTAAATTCTGTTAGGAATATACGTATTGAAACTGTGTTTTAGTAGGCCAGAAGTAGTAAAACCTATAGCCTAAATTCTCTATTAGGCGAATAGAGATATTTAGGATATGTTATTACCGCTTACCTAGCTTATCGCTTTCGTGTCTGTTCACACAAGTGACAGCTCAGCTCCAGTTTAATATTTCATAGATAGTAGTAGCGCAAGCATGGGTGAAAACAGTACCATTGCCTTCACGTTGCTTCTGAAAAGCAACATAGACACCCAAGTAGATCAAAGGCGGTGTGGGGTGTAGCTGGTATCTTAGTTTGTTGCATGATTCCGTGTCCTCAAATGAGTTATGGTTTAATTGTGTTCACACTGCGTAAAAAGCAAATAACACATGCTTGATTGGCCTGTTAGCTAACCCCAAATGTAACGTAACTTTGTGTATTTTAATATATCTGTTACTATCAATCGAGTAATCAGATGTGAAACCTGACTATATCAAGTGTGATTGTAGTGAGCTTCATTTCTTCCCTGAAGCGATAAGAGGTAACCAGGCAGAGAAAGCTGATGTAACAAAAAGTGAGAAGGAACCTTTTATCATGCAAATTCCAAACATAACATGTTAAAATATTTAAGTTTTTTTCCAGATGTTAATTTTTTACAATAAAGGTGTGCGTTTTAAACATCAACTTTCCTTGCACAAAACGCATAAACACTTTGTGAATAAAACTTAAGCTTACACTGTAATACAATTGGTGTAATTTTACAGCAATATACGGCATTCTCTTACAGTTAGATACTGTAGTCGTTTCCATACAGTAATATACTGTAAACAGTGAGCAACAGCATGTTGATGTACTTCGTGTTGGTTGCTTCAAACATGTTAAAGTCCTTTACTGTACGTAAAACACGTAAATCTTTCGCCTGTACACGTATCCTTTGGTACATGTTTATATATATATATATATATATATATATATATATATATATATATATATATATATATATATATATATATATATATATATATATATAGGTCGAAAGTGTTGTAGTAATAGATTCGATCATGAATTTTATACCGATCCAAGATAGAGTATAAACTCTTATCAAAGAAGAAACGGTTAAAGAAAAACACCAGAGAGAAAAATTGAGCCGCACGGGGACCGAACCCACTGTCCTCCGGTATACATATATATATATATATATATATATATATATATATATATATATATATATATATATATATATATATATGAATATATATATGTATATATGTATATATATATATGTATATATATATAGGTCGAAAACAGGTAGTAAAAAGTGCTTAAAAGTTTGCGGAAAACTCCACGACGTTTCGGGTATAAACCCTTCATCAGGTGGCAAAAACCAAACTGAACAACCAACAGTAACAATTGGACACGACAAACATGAAATCCGAAGCGATCGCTGTAAAAACAGAACCGGACGAAAGTGACTGTCAGAAAACATGAGTGCGAAGGATGAAACACAAATCAAAAAAAAGAAAAAGAGCGTCCTGGATGAAAAAATGCGTAAATATCGAACATGTTCTTAAAAAGGAAAACAGGAGACAAAAACTAGCTCCGAAAAAAAAAAAAAAAAAATTGTAAATAAGGCCTACACAGAAAAAAACAGGCACGAACGGGTAAGTGTAAAAGGGTAAAAACTGGTACAAAAGGGGTGAAAATTACAAAAGGTCAATTCTAATGTTAAGGCCGCGTGGAGCGAGGGTACCTAGCCTCATGGTAAGTCGGTTTTCAGCACTTAGGCGGTCACGATCCGAGCCTCGGCACATTACAGCTGCCGTGACGGTTAAGTTCTGTAATGAACAAGGTGAAGGGGGTTGAAATGTACAGTCACCGGGTATCCATGGAGATTCTGTTTGATGGACCTTAGGTGGTCGGCGACTCGGTCCGCGAGGCGGCGATTGGTCTCTCCCACACACAACGAGTTACAACTCCCACAAGCTAAAACATAAACTACATTTGAAATGCAGGAGAACCTTTGTTTGACAATAAAGCTATTGCCGTTGGGGCCAGAAATGTTGACGAGGTCGTGTTTGCCGACAACTGGACATGTATTACACCTCGGACGGTTACATGGAAAGGTACCAGCCGTGTCCTCGAAAGAAGTTTGTGGGTGGGAAGCCCGAACTAAATGGTTGGCTAAATTTTTCTCAACTCTAAAGGCAGTGATGGGGGTTCCGGGAAAACATCACGGGTTGAGGGTCTTGTCGAGATAACTTTACATTTTTGTGGATAGCGTGTAAAATAGGACGGATCGAAGGGTGATAAGAAATAACTAAAGGAATACGTAGATTGGTACCAGATTTGCTCTTTTTCTCCAGGCTTCTTTTCTGCTGGTTCTTGAATTCTGTGTAGGGCATTAGAGAGTATTTTGGCAGGGTACTGGCGTTTTCAAAAAAGGACAAAATTTCTTCAGAGGCAGTAGAGAAGTCAGAATCCTCCGAACAAATTCGTCTGGCTCGCAAGAGCTGGGAATAAGGGATAATTAGTGCAAGATTTGGGGTGATTGGAAGGGTACAAAAAGGTAGTTATGCGAGTCGGTTGGCTTAAAGTGTAGGTTAGAGGTAATTGTACGGTTGTTGATGGACAGTTTAGGTCGAGAAAAACAACAGATGAGTCCGAGATACAATGGGTAAATTTCAAAAAGGGGCAAAAGGAATTAACAAAGTCGATAAAAGTTTCTATATCACGACGGGATCCAGAGGCAACTCTACAATATCATCAATATACCTTTTGTAAGAGTATAGGTCGTGGCCCGGTATACTGAGAAAAAGTTGTTCTTCAAAGTGGCCCATGGTCAAACAGGCAACAGAGGACCCATTTTGGTTCCCCATGGCCACTCCTTTAACTTGACGGAAAAAACGCCCATTAAATTGAAAACAATTTTGCTTGAGAACAGTTCCGTTAAACGTGAAGGTGTCAGTCGGTACAAGGGGATCACGCCGTTTGTCTAGGTAGTAACGGATAGCTGTTAAGGCAGCAGGAATTGACGTGTAGAGCTGGACACATCCATGGTGAATAAAAGACGTTCTCCACAATTTTCAGGAAACTCAAAGTCACGAATAAGTCTCAAGAAATGTGGCGTGTCTTGAACAAACGACGGCAAAGCTGAAACTAAAGGGGAGAGCACAGAATCCACATACTCAGAAATAAGTACGGTGGGGCAGCTGTGTGAAGAGACGATAGGTCTGCCAGGGTTGTTGGCTTTGTGGATTTTGGGAAGCAGGTAGAAGTTAGAAATCTGTGGGCAAGGGTGGAGTAGAGAAGTAGCGTTTTGGGGTAGTTGTTTATTGTCCATGAGTTGGGTCAAAGTGTTTTTAAAACACTTTGACCCAACTCATGGACAATAAACAACTACCCCAAAACGCTACTTCTCTACTCCACCCTTGCCCACAGATTTCTAACTTCTACCTGCTTCCCAAAATCCACAAAGCCAACAACCCTGGCAGACCTATCGTCTCTTCACACAACTGCCCCACCGGACTTATTTCTGAGTATGTGGATTCTGTGCTACTCCCTTTAGTTTCAGCTTTGCCGTCGTTTGTTCAGACACGCCACATTTCTTGAGACTTATTCGTGACTTTGAGTTTCCTGAAAATTGTGGAGAACGTCTTATTCACCATGGATGTGTCAGCCTCTACACGTCAATTCCTCATAATGCTGCCTTAACAGCTATCCGTTACTACTAGACAAACGGCGTGATCCCTTGTACCGACGACACCTTCCTACGTTTAACGGAACTTGTTCTCAAGCAAAATTGTTTTCAATTTAATGGGCGTTTTTTCCGTCAAGTTAAAGGAATGGCCATGGGGACCAAAATGGGTCCTCTCCTGTTTGACCATGGGCCACTTTGAAGAACAACTTTCTCAGTATACCGGGCCACGACCTATACTTTACAAGGTATATTGATGATATTGTAGGAGTTGCCTCTGGATCCCGTCGTGATATAGAAACTTTATCGACTTTGTTAATTCCTTTTGCCCTTTTGAAATTTACCCATATCTCGGACTCATCTGTTGTTTTCTCGACCTTAAACTGTCCATCAACAACCGTACAATTACCTCTAACCTACACTTTAGCCAACCGACTCGCATAACTACCTTTTGTACCCTTCAATCACCCCAAATCTTGCATCTAAATCTATCCTTTATTCCCAGCTCTTGCAGTGAACGAATTTGTTCGGAGGATTCTGACTTCTACTGCCTCTGAAGAAATTTTGTCGCTTTTTTGAAAACGCCAGTACCCTGCAAATACTCTAATGCCCTACACAGAATTCAGTGAACCAGCAGAAAGAGCCTTGGAGAAAAGAGCAAATCTGGTACCAATCTATTCCTTTAGTTATTTCTTATCACCTTCGATCCGTCTATTTACACGCTATCCAGCAAATGTAAAGTTACTCCGACAAGACCCCTCAACCGTGATGTTTTCCGGAACATCACTGCCTTAGAGTTGAAAATTTAGCCAACCATTTAGTTCGGGCTTCCCACCCTTTCGACGACCTTTCCAAACCGTCAGTGTATACATGTCAGTTGTCGGCAAACACGACCTCGTCAACATTTCTGCCCCAACGGCAATAGCTTTATTGTCAAACAAAGGTTCTCCTGCACTCAAATGTAGTATATAGCTGGGAAATGTAACTCGTTGTATGTGGAGAGACAAGCGCCGCCTCGCGGATCGAGTCACCGAGCACCTTAGATCCATCAAACAGAATCTCCATGGATACCCGGTGGCTGCATTTCAGCCCCTTCACCTTGTTCAATACAGCATTTAACCGTTACGGCAGCTGTAATGTGCCGAGGCTCCGATCGTGACCGCCTTAGTGCTGAAAACCGACTGATCATGAGGCTAGGTACTCACACGGGAACAACGTTAGAATTGACAGCACGTAATATTCGCCTTTTGTACCAGTTTTACTCCTTTTACACTTGCCCGTTCGTGCTGATTTTTTCTGTGTGCCTTATTTACAATTTTTTTTTTTTTTTTTGAGCTAGTTTTTGTCTCCTATTTTCCTTTTTAAGAACATGTTCGATATTTACGTGCATTTTTTCATCCAGGACGCTCTTTCTTTTTTGATTTGTGTTTCATCCTTCGCACTCATGTTTTCTGACAGTCACTTTCGTCCGGTTCTGTTTTTGCGATCGCTTCGAATTTCATGTTTGTCGTGTCCAATTGTTACTGTTGGTTGTTCAGTTTGGTTTTTGCCACCTGATGAAGGGTTTATACGAAACGTCGTGAGTTTCCGCAAACTTTAAGCACTTTACTACCTGTTTTCGACCTACACATTTCAACAGTGCTCCGCAGCATTTCGACCTTATTGTATATATATATATATGAATATATATATATGTATATATGTATATATATATATATGTATATATGTATATATATACATATATATATATATATATATATTGGCTCGAAGAATGTTTAGTGTTCATGAATATTCAGTTTCCTTTAGGTGATTAGAGAAATAGTTAATTATCGGGTGCTTAATTGTTTACGTAATTCCTTTGCACAATGTTTTACCTCAACTTGATTGTAAAATGTACAAGATTTCATAATTGGTCCCAACCGTCGATTAGTTTGATTGCATTCCAAAGTTACAATGCATTAGAACCGGGACGCATGATGTTTAAAATATATAAGCTGTATCCAGTATGCATGAAATAGTAGTCTTTGGGGAAGTTACTTCGTACCCTTTGATCGTTTCTCGTCCTTTTGGCTAAGACCATGTGTAGTATCTGTTCTTTTCACCCAGTCTAGAATGGAGCCATACATGACATATAATTGATGTAAATGGTCTGAGGACCGTGAGGTTGGTCGTATGTTGTCCTTCAGTGGACGTAATAGCTTCTTCGGGAAGCAGTTTGTTGTTTGGTTTCTCCGGACGGCCCTTTGCCTGAGGGTCGGGAGGGGTTAAAAAAAGTAGCCTTTGAGGGTGAGAATTTGTTTTCAGGCCAAAAAAACATGTGGATCGCTTTTCGGCCTTTTGGCTAAGATCATGTGTAGTATCTGTTCTTTTCATTCAGTCTGGAATAGAACCATACATGACAGACCATTGATGTAAAAGGTCTGAGGGCCGTGAGGTTGGTCGTATGTTGTCCTTCAGTGGACGCATTAGCTTCTTCGGAAGCAGTTTATTGTTTGGTTTCGCCGAACGGCCCTTTGCCAGAGGGTCGGGAGGACTTAAGAAAAAAATCCTTTCACTGGTTTGCTCAATCTTTATTTGCTCAATCTTTACTTGCAAATAAAGACTAGGCCTATGTATGAGTGAACCTTCATTTATTGTGTCCGGCCTCTGCAACTGTAATGAATACAATAAATTAAATCTATTGTTGTTCACTTATAATGATTTCGATGGGGCTGTAGAAATTTCAGTTTGCTTACAGTACTGTAAAATTATTTTTACGGTACACTGCGTGATACTGTAAAAATTATACGATATTACTATCAGCTCAGCTCACCATTTTAGCATTCATTCGAGAATTTGAGAAATCTAAAACTTATTTCTGGATATCTCATATTTATTTCGATAGCATTTGAAAATCATTTTCTTATATCTTGAACTCATTTCTAGATATCTCTAATTAATTTGCAGATATCTCTTATTAGCGAGCATTTAAGATATCACGAATTAAATTTGTGATATCCAAAATTGAACTATTGTTATCTCGATTTCGAATTCGAGATATCTCAAATTGAATTCGAGATATTAAAAATCAAGATATCGAAAATTTAGTTCTTGATATCTCGAATTCGAATTGGAGATATTCAAACTTGAATTCGAGATATCAAGAATTTGAATCCCAGATCAAAAAAATGATTACAGGATATCAAGAATTCCATTTCAAGATATTTAAAATTAAGCTCGATATATTAACATTTCGAATTCAAGATATCCAAAATTAACTGGAAATTTCAAATTTGATTTCAAGATATCTACAGTTAATTGGAATATCACGAATTGATTTCAAGATATCTGTAATTGAATTCGAGATATTTGAAATTAAATTCGAGATATCTGATATTAAATTCAAAATATCAAAATTTGGTTTCAAGATATCTGAAATTTAATTTAATCAAGATATCAAGACACCAATTTTGGATATCACGAATTTAATTTCATTTACCTGAAATTCCTCAAATATCTCAAATTTTATTTCGAATACCTCGAATTCATTTTGGACATTTAAACTTGAATTCAAGATATCTTATCGGAAGGTAAATTTTAGATGCTTAAAAATTCAATTTAAGATATCGATAATCACTACAAGATAAATGTTTTAATTTCATATCTTTATTGAATTCGGGATATCTAAAATGAATTTTAGATACTTCAAATTCTCGAATAAATTTTAAAATGGCGTTCCATACGGACGTTTGCCGATGTTCCATGAAAACGATAATCATGCGTAGGCATTTGGTTTACGAGTCACCGTGTACTAAAAGGCAGTAATAAATGCTCGATTGCGCTGTGATACGATTTAAAAGCATCGATAGCGAAAAATGGGATCGGATCAGACATCGGCCGATGTTGTAACACAAACATCGGACATCGAATCGGCAACCCAATAGACATCGGTTGACCCTTTGTGACCATCTTGTCTACTACATTCTGTCCTCATCATTTATCTACATTTTCTTCTGAAGATTTATTTCTTGTTCTTGAATTCTGTTTGTAAAAAGGCACTTCTTCTTCTTTTAGTCTCTGTTAACAACATTTTAACACTTACATTTGCCAGAGATCATCGCATCGAAGAGGTTGCTGAACTGTTCCGTCGAGTGCTGAACTGGCAAACCGTGCAGTAATTCGTAAAACTTCCTGTAGAAATTGTATTTAGATGCAAACACGTCTTTACCGTTTCGATACACATATATCACCTGTGAAAAAAAAATGTTTAACTTATAATATTTTCCCTTTCATCCGAAGTCGTTTTAACTAAGTGACCTTGACACAAGAGGCGGTACCTCCATCGTATGTTTCTACTCTAGCATTAGAATTAAAATACATTGTCCAATGTAAAACCTTAATTTAAAGAGGGCAATCCCCTTCCAAATAAAAGATCCCTTGTTAAGGTGTTCCTCAATTCTAGAGTTTTGAAAATATATATGCCTATTACAGAGCATGACATCTGAATTAAAAGGGTCCAACTCCTATCTTCATGGGACATTCCTGAGTTGAGTTGTAAAATGTTGAAGTTTATTTATTCAATTTCAAAATGGTAAAATGTGCAAATTTGTAATGTCATTGCTGTACTGTAGTGCTCAAATTACAGTCTTTGTATTTCTTTGTTTTTTGAAAGTTATTGCGCGTTGTGCCAATGTACAGTATGACCGATAGCACTCTTACTCTTGTGGAGTGATGTCATTAAGCCCTCTCTATACAACATGCTATGCAAGCAGACTGGAAGCGTTCAAGGTCATAAAAACATTTTTAATCTCAAAGGGAAATAAAGCATGTGATGTTAAGAGAGTAGCACAACAAGAAAGTCACAAATTATTACGCAATAGACTAATTTGTTTCAAGTAAATAAATTTCAACATTCAATAACTCAACAATGGAACAAGCTATGACAATGGGAGCTGAATGACTAAGATTCATTTTGCAACCTCTAAAATATATATATTTTTGTAAGTTCTAGACTAATCGAGGTACACTTTAAAATGTAAAAATAGACACACGTTAATCATGTACAAAGCTGGTTATTCAAAAACTTGTCAAGAGTTGAAATCGGGATGTAAAGGTGCCTATCCATGGAGTTATTACGTAATAACCGCTTGGTCTATCCCAATAGTGAACACAGTTAACATATGAAAATCTTGTACAAGAAAAGTTAATTTCAGTGTGGATAAAAACCTCCCAACGTTTAGTAAACTTTGACAATTCCATTCATGGGCGACAATCACCTGGGTATTTTTATCAAACGCCCCCAATTTCGAGGTATGAAGAAAAAATACGTGTAGGCTGTAGCCAATTCAGTTTTTTGTTATTATATATTTTGCTATTGAGATGAATTGTAGTATTTTAATTTCTGGGCCATTTCTTTCTTATGTCACAAAATTTTAGCGCTACGTGCCCTTTTAACACAATATTAAATCTATGAAAGTTCCCTTTTTGCTGCCTTTCGGAAGATTCTTTATTCAGGCATAACATCATTGTGTAGAAAATATTTAGTGTCTCAATGAGGGGATTATCCTCCCAAATCTGGTGCCTTGGTTTTTCACCCCAATATATTTTCTGAAGAAAGCACACGTCGTAATTGCTGAATGATCTTTGATTAACCAGTTAACATCAAAGTCAAAAAGTGCATTCTACACTCTGAAAACGTGTTAAACAATGAAACACCTATTTTGCCTCACTAAAACACATTTAAATTCTAAGCCTGCCTAGCTATTATACACTTAGCGTTTAGCGATTAAACGTGTTTAAAAGCGAAATGTTAAGGGAGTGAACATGTGCGTACAAAGTGGGACAAATTTTTCTTAGAAAAACATCCAATTTCTAATTTTTGTAGTGCAGCTGAACTTCTTTATCATGGACAACTAGTTTACTGATTACGTATTACGGACTTGCATGCCCCGGGTGATTATTTTTTAAACAATTTAAAGGGTCGTTTGTATCTTCACACTGGGAAGGAGCTTAAGACATTTTTGGGTATGATATGGTCTGGTAGGAGAACGTGGAAGTTTTTCCATTTTCTTAACATGAACCAAGTATTTTCAGTATTCCTCATGAGCGCAACCACAAATTTTCGTCGGAGTAGGCGTTTCCAAACTGTTTCTTTCCGGGCGTTGTTTCGGGACACCGTCACTTCTGTCACAGCTTCGGGTTGATGGAACTCAAGCAGGGAAGAGCTACCACCTTGTCGTGTATATACTTTCATTACCCCTTGGTCAGTTGGTGCGACTGTCAGCATCTTGCTATTATTGCTATTTTATTACCTTATACTTATTCTAAAAGCATATAATTTCCCTCTTTGGATCAATACATTTTCCTGACTCTCTGTCTGTCTCTCTGTCTGTATATCTGTCTATCTGTCTATCTGTCTGTCTGTCTATCTATTTGTCTGTCTGCCTGCCTGCCTGTCTGAACTGATGTCGGCCTTTTAAACAGCCTGCATGCTATCTGCATTTCTGCCAATCTGTCGGCCCGTAGCTCTATCTGCCCTTCTCCTGTTTCGCTAGCCACGGTCCTTTTGTCCCACTGTCCCTCTGTCCGGCCGTTCGTGTGTTCGTCTTTCTTTCTTTCTATCTGTCTGTCTACAACATTGACTTTTAAATTGTGTTCTTTTTTTTAATGTTTGACACCACATTTTTTTTTTTTTTTTTTTTTTTTGCTATTAAGGGAGTTATTGAAGGCATTGTTTATTGTAGGAACTAGGATTTCAGGCTACGGCAGGTGATACCCATTAATACAGCCCCAGAAAGTTCGAGGAGCGTGTAACTTATATAACGATCAGTTTAAGTCGATAACATAAAACATTTCAGTGTTAATGTTTTTCTGGTAGATCATCTAGTTGTGCAGATAACAATCTAGAAGTGGCACGCACCCGTCATAATATATCTTTTATGGGGTTCAAATGTCGAATGTATGTTAAGGTATGTGGTGATTTCTCCCAGTAGCGACGACTTTGGTGAATCTAGTACGATCCCTGCACATAACGATTTTAAAGCGTGTCAGTTGTGCGAATCACCGTACACTTCCATGGTGCATATTGTCCCTATAGCGGATAAGGCTTGGTTTGTTCAGTGTATTGAAATTTTGCACCTCAACGTATAATTGGAACCTTTCTTGTTACCTCTAGCGATGCTCGCTGACTTTATATTCCAGTTGTGTTAATCAACACACTCTAAGGGCAAAGTTTTGTGTGATATGAGCTATTCTGCAACCCTGCATGTTATATTTCGATGACATTAAAAGAGCTGTACCGATGGAGAATCTTGCTACCCCTGTCAAATATTGGTTTTCGTGACGAGTATCTGTCTCCAGTGCTGTAGTAGTCCGAGTCCGGAGAGTTGGAGTTATGAGTCCGGCAATGTCAGCTTTCAAGGAATCGACTGAGTCCGGACTCGGATCGAATCTCTGTACTTTCTCAATGGGGGAAAACCCCTCTGCAAGGCCGAATCCTTCAAATTCTAAAATCACGAGTCCGATTTTGGAATAGACTAAAGTACTTTCTGGTTATAAGGCTTCCGATACCTAAAATATAAAGAGACATTAATTCTAATAAAAGGTTATGTTTGAATGATAAAGACCTAGAAGAAACATCGGGTTACAGAGGGGTCGTGCCTATTGCAACCCACTAGGGCACGCTTCTCCCCCCCCCCCCAAAAAAAAAAAATATATATCAAGGGTCACGTGATATAACAAATTTCTTGTCTAAAAGTGTAATAATTCATTTGCGCATCTAAAAACAAAAATGAAAAAAAAAATCAGCTCAAAATAAATAAAGTCACAATTACTGTCATGTTTCATTACAACTTGGGAAAAATCACTTCATTATCGCATTCTTGGAAGGTTCCCCTCCCCGAATCAGCCCTATGCCCCACACAGAGCCCCCTATCGGGTTACAGTGATTTTTGCAACACGTGGCGGCTGGAAACAGACCCGGGCAATATCTGTCATGTAGACAATGATTCGCTAATACGTACCTTGCAGCGTTTCTCTTGAATTTGCCTGGGCAAGAGTTTGTGTATTACATGAGTGGTAAGAACTCTCGGAGATGGCGAATCTTTTACTTCCCGTAAAACTGGACCCTTGGAGGCGACGAGTTCGACAGAGTTGACATCGGCGAGCTCGATGACTATTCTTCTGTCCTTAGAGGTTAGCTTTTCCACTTCTCCTTTCACAAGGATTAAATTCACCACTTCTTGCATCCAGTGCGTACCTGTTGATACAATACATTTTTGCAGGTGTGGATGTTTATTCACCGATCAGTTAACAAAAGAATTAACCTCTGCAGTGAGAACAAAGAGACTCGTGATGAAAGAGAACTGAAATCGAGCTATCCAGTCTTCCAGCACACAGCCGCACAGCTGCAAGACAACACTCGTGAGCGGTGGAATATGAAATGAGATGCCTTTTGAATGCCGACTACACAACACAATATCGTGTCACTGAGCAAATGTTATGTGAGCAAGTTCGGTTATTCGTTTGGGGGCTATGCACATGCGCACATCCTCCAACTCACGATAAACAAACTATTACAGAAAATACAACACATGTTCCATGAGGGAAACTGAGTTTTCCCACCCACTGAATAATTTTAATTCAATATAATGGAAGATTTCCCGGGATTAAATAATTCTTAGATTATTGCCATAAATTCAGTCAAACCTGTCACATCTCCTATACTCACAAAGATTGGCTATTAACGTTTAAGTGTCAAGTAAGTGTTACTTTGTATTTTTTACAGTGATATATCGTGATAGATTGGAAAAAATAACATTTTTATATAGCGCTGTATACTCTTAAGATGGGCTGCAAACATTTACGAATACACAAACTCTTTATTTCAGGCGCTTAGCTGGGATTGTGTATGGGGATGGTTTTCGTGTCATGGGGGGGGGGGGTACGAAATGAGGGAAAAGTTTAAGGATAGGGAGAAAAAATGTTCTTTTAGGTGTTTTTTGCATTGCAAGGCTGGGTCGTGGGGGTGTCTAACCCCCAAAACCACCCCCATGGCTACGCCACTGCTTTCTCTAGGATAGCCTCTCTCATGTCCGTTCTCGCACTTATAGCGTCGTGGCAGGCTACCTCAAAGGTACCGATCCCTGCAATGTAAAATCAAAATAGTGAACTTAGTAACTTATCTGATAAAGTGAAAATGTGAATTCACTCGAGTAGAGTGTTTATTCACTCCAAGAAGAGTAACATTCATTCCAAATGAGCCAAGTTTCGCTCTTGATGGAGTGCCCTATATACGGTCAGATGGTAATCACTCTTACAAATAACAGGACTTTTCCCTGCAGACACTCGTGGAAGAGTGAAAAAGTGGAGTGAATTTCACTTTTTTACAGTGAATGTCACTCATCTTGGTTGGAATTGACACTCTTACGGAGTGAATTAACACTTTTCACTCTGCTATATGTGACCAAGTTCACTCTCTTGATTTTTAGAGTGTGGGCGGACAGAAACAATTGAGCCGCTGCATTTTGCCCAAGGACACAACCCAGTGAACACGGCAGGGATTCGAACAAGCATGCGCCCTATCGGTTAATTGCTCAATGTCATAACAATTAGATCACTACTCTCTGGGATGGAGGTCCTCTGAATACGACACAGATACTCTAAAACAAACTTAGTAACTCTTTAATACAGTGAAAAATTTGACTTTACTTCATAAGTGTGTTATTTCACTCCAAAGATAGTGAAACTCACCCAAAGAGAGTGGAAATTGTGTCCTGAACGAGTACCTGCGTGAACCACTCTATTTTTAAGAGTTGACCCGGTCATCTAGAGTGAAACTTCGTTCTTTTGGACTAAATGTCACCCTCCTTGGAGATAATTTTCACTGTTTGAGATTTAAATGTACAACTTTCACTCTTCTAACGAGTGAAATTTTACTCTTTTTATTTAAGAGGGGAGAAAACGCCCACTAAACTAACCACTTTTCTGGTAAGTAACAATGAATATGTCATCATCACGCACTTCCATTTCCAAAAGCTCCTCCACAAACTCCTCTGAAGTTATTGGAGGAAAAGGGTACTTATTCTTGTACAGAATATATTCGTCAAGTTGAACTACTTCGTTGGCCATTTCTGGAAGATATAAAAGTTCTACATGATTAAAGATACTGGGCCGATAGACAGAACAAAATCCTAACCAGCTAATGGTAATGCAATCCCGAACCCTTACAAAGAATACAATTCGCATCAATACAACGGCAACAATCGACAAAGAAATTTCAGTGCATATTAGCTGATGATATAATGCGGCGATGTAGGAATAATTGCTATTGTTAAAAGAATATGTCGGGAGCTTGCCTACCAATGGGAGACGTAAATTTCCATAAAGCAGGTGTGGTTCTACGGGAGGCTATGGGGAATCAGGCCCACACCATGTGATCAGGCCTCCTCCCCCAAATGTCCAATATTATGTATACTTTTATGACTTATATTTGCGCGAATAGAAGAATCCGATCAGTCAGCGCTTCTGTTTAGTTACTGAAGGCAGCCATTAGAGGGGTCCATTAGCCTTAAATCGTCTTTATTTATTATCTAAATGAATCTGAAATCCTCATATTCAATGCAGTTGAAGGGATCAAGATTCAGTTTAGTGTGCAACAATCCATGATACAGAAAAGCAAGGAAATTGACAGATTAAACGGTGATAGACAATAATTATGGCCGACTGAAATCAGACCATCACTTGCTGTCCGGATTCGTCTATGTTAAAAAACTCAAAAAAGATCTAATACATACATGTATACATATATGTTTTTCCCCCTCCCCCACCACTACCACTACCTCCAGTTGTAATTTTCGGCAGGTCACAGGTGGTTGCGTATTGTTCTCGAAAACTACCGGTGTGTATAATCTTCGATTTGGCGAGAGCTCAATGTGTTATGGTATGCAAAAATGGAAATGTGTTTCTTGTATACCATGCCACGAATCCTACATACCGTCATAGGCCTCTTCTTTCTTTGACTGCGTGGCTAAAAACTGATCAAAAAATTAGTTGGGTGGTTTTAAATAAGAATTTATTGGTCCAGGGGAGAAACCCCGGAAGGCTTAAGAATAGAGGTATATTATTCATTTTGTCGGTTGTTGGTTAGCTGTTTAGTTAGTTAACAGTCATTCAATCAGCCATTCAGTCAGTCAGTCAGCCAGTCAGCCAGCAAGCCAGCAAAGTCAGCCACTAAGCCAGTCAGTCAGTAAGTCAGTCAGAAAGCCGGTCAGTCAGACAGTCGGTCAGTCAGTCAGACCGTTAATTAGTCACTTACAGTTTTACGAATCAATTTCTAACCAATTGAGTCGGGCTAACCAAAGCTTTTCCCAGTTTTGGCCCCTGGTTTTTCCCAGTTTTGGCTCTCTTGCTTGTTCTCCCTACACCAATGTCCACGCTGAGCACAAAGCACAAGGGTAATAAGGGAATGGTAGGGGCAACTTGGTAGAGCAAATGTGGGCAAAAGGAAAGTCTGAAAGGGATATGTTACCACAGTTGCCGCAAAGCACCGCCACTGCACCCTCCGCCATTGAACTTTTTGGTGGGTCGGAATCATCCTCAGATCTGCGTTGATTTCTTCAGTCTTTTTTTTTTCTTAATTTAGTCCGAAACAGTCAGACCACCCGAGATATATTGGTTCCATAACAGTTAGGCCACTAATCACAGGTCCGAATCGAACGGGACTGCATGTCGAAAACCGATTTCAGTTTTGGACACTCTCTGTAAACATCTTTATTGACAAAGCTTGATAACTGGGCCCTGAGTGCTTCGTGGGACTCGCAACTTTTGGAAACTATTTGCAGTCCCCTTATTGGCCAAAAGTCGGTAGACAATCATATAAATATTAATTAATGTGATGATATCGGCTGGCGTATAGGGAGTTGTAGAAAGTGAAATTGATTACAACTAGGTCATGACCCGGTGGGACAAGACGTAGATTTTTGACGCGAAAGTTTTCACGTATTGCATTGTGACGTGAATGGCGGACAGAAGAAGGGGCTAGGAAATTAAGGCAAACAAGTTCGCGTGGCATATTAACAATTTAAATGACCTAACTGAAATACAGAGTATGTACTGAATACTATATCTAAGAAGACAACGGAGCAAAAATTGACATTATGGTAACAAGAAGAGTCTTTCTTGAATTTAATACATCATGTGCCACTCCTCGGCCTGGCGTATGTGCATCCATGACCAACGGAGCCTGGTCTCTGTTTTTTGAGTTTTCGTCGGTTCTGAGTATTGTTGGGGAATTTGCCTCATTCGCTTCTAAGAACTGAAAAACGTAAAATGCGCATGTGTGGCTGTTTTCCACAACCGTTTCTCGGCCTTTTGGGTAAGATCGCATGGCCGCAGGGAAAGGGAAGGCAGGGGATGCAGGCCGCACAATTGACCAAAATCTTGCTGAATCGGGCAGACGTTGATGTCTCAGTCGGGCAGAGATTATGCGCCTGAAGTGGCATCTGCAGTCGGGCAAAATGTCACCGACCTCACTCCAATAGAGAAGGACTGCGTTGCGGCCATGTTAGATCATGAGTAGTACCTGCATCTTTAATCCAGTCCAGAATGGAGCCATGCTCGGCCGGGAAACCAATGATGTAAATGGTCTGAAGGCCAAGTAGGCCTTGAAG
Source organism: Holothuria scabra (assembly GCA_037179385.1). Classification (NCBI taxonomy): domain Eukaryota; kingdom Metazoa; phylum Echinodermata; class Holothuroidea; order Aspidochirotida; family Holothuriidae; genus Holothuria; species Holothuria scabra. The sequence goes on along the minus strand of CM074200.1, from coordinate 21,622,735 downwards.
TTGGTCGATCATTATGTGTTGTCTTTTTGAAGGAAGTGGCTGCATGGTGAACAAGGGCTCTTTCAGGAGTAAATATTTAGTTTTGCCAAACTGCTCTTTGCCAGAGAATAGGGAGGACCTTTGAAAAGGCTGGTTTCCACAATGAGTAATGGCATTTCCCTAGTATGCATCAATACAATGTTGAACACGACCCCAAAAAAGAATGAAATTCAGAGGGACTTACTTCACCTTTCTCTCTTCCGATCTGCGATGAAAACTTCAACTCAGTTGAAACAGCTCTCTGGCTTCACTATTAACGCAGGCGTTGTTCTCTTACATCCAATGAACGCTAGGCACGTAAGGTAAGCGGGCTGGGTTTTTTTATCCAGGACCACAAAACCATACATGAAATCAACCAAAACATCCCCTATAAATGCTGAGAGTCAATACTTGCAATTCAATTTTTTTTTAGAATAACCTTGGTACATACTGCTATCTATAACACCATTGCCATATTGTACAGAAGGTTGATATTTACAGAGCATACGAGCTGGTATGTGAAGTGTAAAAGTAGTTCATGGTTCAAAGTTAACCTGGTTTTAAAAAAATAAAGGATGACACGTTGTGAAGAAGGTTGATATTTATTAACAAAACATACGAGCTGGTATGTGAAGTGTGAACGCAATTGAATGATCATGGTTCAAAGTGATTTAGGTAGGCCTATGAAAAATAAAAGAATAAAGGAAGGCCTACCATAAATCAGAGGAATGTGAGAGCAAAATTTTATTTTGAAAGAAAGAAATACGATAACTTAACTGTAAAGCACAAATCACGCTTCAGCAATTTCGGATCGGATTACGATCGGACTTTTCTGAGTTTTAATGGAAATCTCCCCCATCCATGGTCGGATAAAGAACAAAATATTCGTCTTACTGTGTGAATATATGAATTGTATGAGAGGAACACAAAAGTAACATGCGCACTTATTATTTCGTAACTTGACACGTTGGCAAACCAGGGAGATGTCCGATAACTGCGGATGTGACGTCACGGAATAGTTAATATAATTTTGATTTCTGAAGTCCTGCAATACCAATCATATAATTCCAAAAGTTGACAATTTTTTGTTTCTTCCCCACCGAAGATGGAGGTGAGCCTGATTTTCAGTTAAACTCCCCAAAACTGCGGCGGAATCCGATCCGATAGCGCCGTATTTTGACCTGAGCTTTAACGTTTGAAGAGAGAATTTCTAAGATAAGCCAGTTGCATTGAAGTAAAATGCTTTGTGGTAGGTGCAACTGACCACTACCGGCATTTACCAGGCGTAATGAGAAAGGGTCATAGATGCATATAGCTGGCAGTTGTTGTTATATGAATCCCGAAAATGGAATATTTGTTCAACTTTGTTGACATCAACTTTAACCTAAGTTTCACAAGAAGCATGGAACTATTTCAAAGCCCTGCGGCGCCGCAAACTTACTGTCTAGTCGGGTACACGACTGACAGCTATCTCCAGTTAACAATTAATGGTGGTGACCATACTATGCAACTATAGTCGCAGATGGAAGAAACGATCCCCACGAAATTCTAAAGTTAAATACACATTTTACTGATCATCGTGGGCTTCGTTCCAGCATGTAAGCTATTGTTGAGGCACCTTTTATGGGTTGCGCAAATACGTGCAACTAAACGTGATCGAACACTCGCATTTTGAGTCGCATCTAAACAATCTGGTGTCAAGGATTCAGTGGTTCACATCGAGACTTAAATGTATATCTTTTTCATTTTGGTATTAATTTAGAATCAGGGACCAAAAACTCCGCGGGCACACGTACCTATTTCAGAATTAGGGACTGCTGTAACGTTGAAGCATAGCAATAATATACATACAGTACTATTTGTCGTCTAACGGCTGTGTGTAAGCGGGAGCGCTATACTATTAAAGGAGAAGGCAACCAACGGATTTAACACCTATCAGCTAGTAGAGACCACAATTCTAACACATTTTCTGAAAAAAGCTAATCGAATCAGCATAGTTCCAAATTTTTACGAATTTTTCAATTATTTTTCTTCCCTAATGAATCCCCATGATGTTCGTAGCCATTTTCTGGTTTTCAAAAAAAGAGGGCGCTTTAATATGACGTAAACGAGCCACATCGTAAGTTATACGATTTCCCATTCATTGCACATGGCGTGTACACTATTCCACAAACTGAAGGGATGTATAAAAAAGGGTCTGAGCCTTCCCAGGGGCAGTAAAGTCTGTGTATACCCACCCTAGCCATGAAAATATGTCTACGAGGACTAGATAGCATTACCGACAGCTTTGGCAATCTCAAAAGATTGTTAGGACCTCACTAGGCCTAATGAAGTTGGCGCTTGCTATTTCGCTACGGTAAGAATTGCAAACTGCCTACCTTGTCGTTATGTTCACTCAGTCTTCTCTTCTTTGCCTCAACTAAACAAATATCGGCAGTTAAAAAATCCGCATAGGGACTTTCTGGTATCTTTCTCAAAAGCACTTCCCCAAGATACTGTTAGCTCACTCGCTATTTGCGTAGAAAACAGACAAGATCATACTGGTTCCGATTAGTGTCAAAACTGGTACAAGTGCTAAGCGTACTAGCCGCATGCTAGAACCTTCATAAGAGATCCCGCCGACTGCCACCTTATCCTGTTTTCTTTCTTTATTCTCTGAATACTCAGGCTACCAAACATACCGTTCGATTCAATCTTTCTATACAAACGTTCCCGTCCTGTATTCCATGTTTAGCGGGAGAGTGTACGACAAAGAGTTCGAGTACATCCTGCTCGTAAGTTGTAACGTTAAATTCCGTGCACAGTGTTTTCACACTGGACACTGCACAACAGTTTACTGTATATTAGTCAAGGTCACCCTGCCATGAGAACGTGTTTGCAGTTCTCTACATACAGTTATTTCCTTTCCTCAGGGTTACCCGAACTGTAAGGGTTACAGGCAAAGTGTTTGGTGACAGACAGCGGTGCGATGGTGTTGCCAATTACGCAAACTATTTTTTCATGCTCTTGTTAAAAACCTGTTTTTCATTTTACTTTATTATTGTATGATGAAAATAATTTTACTCAAACGTTAGGAATTTTATCTCCTTTTTCAAGGGGAATTCAGAAGATGTGTTATGCGGTATATATGCGCAATTATAGATAGTTTATGTGGGTTGGTAACTTTTCTGTTGAAAAATGATATGTGGCTCGCTTTCGTCATTGTACATCCGGGAACTGGTGAATTTCAAAAAACGATGGCGCGGACCAGTTGCTTCTTAAAAATCAATTTTTAAGGTTGAAATGAATACTTCAAAAACTTCTTTGTGCTTCTTTTGGAAAGAGCATACCATAAAATAGTAGTCTGTTGGCAGAAAAAGCTAGGGTTGCCTTCTCCTTTAAGACTCGTTTTGACGCTTGGCAGGTTGGCGAACGATTGTATTATGATTACCAATAGGTGTGTCGGGTGGTATTCTACCTCCCGATCACACTTCACTTCGGAATTACATGAGAGATTGCACAATTTTAGGATTATTACTTTTTTTTTTTTTTTTTGCGTAGCTGTAATTGTCGCTGTCTTCAACATGGAGTAATTTGAGGGCGGTAAAGCGATCCAGGGGTGGGGAAATTGGGGAAAAAAGGGAAATGAAGAGAATTAGGATTTTGATTTGTGTATACACGAATCCGGACAGCAAGTGATTGTCTGATTTCAGTCAGCCATAACTGGGGCCTATCACCTTTTAATCTTTAAATTTTCATCATGAATAAATTGTATCTTGATTCCTTCAATTTCACTGATTACGAGAGTTTCAAGTTCATGAAGACGATTGACCCCAGTCTTGGCAGGATGAAATATTCCTTCTTACTTGTTGTTACAGCCTCTTTTTCTGTCTGATTACCTCTTATTACTTCAGGAAGGAAATGAAGCCTTCTACACTCATTCTTGATGTGGTCAGGTTCCAGATCTGAATAATACATTGGTAGTAACAAATAAATTAAAATACAAAAAAGTTACGTAACATTTGGGGTTAGCTGAAAGGCCAGACAAGCATGTGTTAACTACTTTTCATGCGTAATGAAAACAATGAAAGCATAACTCATTTGAGGGCACAGATCATGCAACAAACTCAGATACTAGTTAAACCCCACACTGCCTTTGATCTACTGGGATGTCTATGCTGCTTTCTCAAGAAGTAACGTCACGGCATGCGTCACTAAACATGGATTTGTCTTAATCCCTTCGTAAATTTTGTCCTAATTGTTTGGGGTTGACTTTCACTGGTATAGCCTAGACCAGCGCGAAACCGAACGCGAAGCGCGAGGTCTTGTGGGTGGGGTCCAGGGCCCGCCTTAGGACCGTTAGTGGGGTCCAGGGGAAAAGCCTCGGTGGAGCCCAGGGGGCGAATCCCCCGGAAACTCTGAGGTTTTAGCATATCTCTGTTTGAAAAATTAAGTCCTACGAGAGGTACGGTATATTACTTGATTTTATTTGATTTTATTTTTTTCTTTCGGAGTATCATTTCACATTTGCGCGGTGCCACCAAGTACCACTATACTAGCCAGCGGCTTAACCAGACTTTTTCATTTAGGTGGGGTGCTGGGGATGGGCAAAGCGTTAAGTATAGTGTTAAGCTGAAATGACACCATCAAAGCAGAATGCAATCATCAGTTGGAGTACAGCCAACAGAAATTATTGCTGAATGCATGAGGGAGAATCGGTACCACTCAGCATACTGCCAAGACAGGGCAACTTTGTATCATTAGTGATATGCGTACCACATGTAGATTGGAAACCCTTGACCTAACCCGGAAGGATGTAGGCCTACTTAAAGGGCATGCAGGCAAACTTTTCGTCAGTATCAATTGCATGTTCACCCAGGCGCCACGGTGCATTCCCACTCCCACCCCAACACACACACACACACACACACACGCAGGGCACATACCCTTCCATTCCACCAATTTTATTGAAGGGGGGGGGGACTGGGGGCCAAGAAAAAAATCCGGGAGGGCAAATGCCCCCTCATGCCCTCGGAGAGCCGCCACTGATGAATTGTAAAATAAATCTTGTATGATTTAACTCACATAATTTTCTTAGATTATTTAATCGCTGAAATATTAAATGATGAAATTTATTAGCTCAAATAAAAAATCCTTTGGCGTAACAATATGTAACATTCTTGTTGTATTACTCACATTTCCTTTGCTTTATCCCCCTTTGAAATTAAAAATGGGTATGAACTTCCTCGGCTCTCTGTTTTCTTGTATAATGAGGTGTACAGAGCCTGAGGGTTTTTAAAGTCACCTCACCTGAAAGCAGCAAGAGCGTGACCACATTTTGGAACAAGGTACGTGAAGCTAGCCCCCGGGGCGGACAAATTTTTTTCGTCCAGCTCATCGCTACGAAAAAATCAATCTGGGGGGCGACAGGCTAAAAGGGCTGCAGTCACAGAGGCGCTACGCAGACTAACGTGAAGCATGCTTTCGAAAAGGGGAAATGTAAATATTGGGATTCGAATAGTACAATTAGCATCGCAAATGATTTAGCCGATTTCAATTGCGGAAATTTACTTAATCAATATTTTACATCTTACTTAGTACGCATAGCAAACGTGACTGCCCTGTGAAGATGACGATTGAACTATTTGAATTCATTTTCATGCTTTGAAATGTAAATTTGGGAGATTCCAGACCTTAGGTACACTGCCTAACCTTATTCTACCAGTCGACCCTTGATAGATTAGTAAAACCTTCGACAGAACGGCAGTCGCTGGTTGGGGTACTCGCATGCCTCACGCACTGAGATTGTAAAGCGTATACACCCTTAAAACACCGAGGTGAAATTCAACCCGGATCGGCGTTATATTTACTCCAACACAATCCTGGTTAAGTTTCCTGGTTAAAAACAAAAAACACACAAATCACAGAAACTTCAACCAGAATTTGTGTTATTTTAACTAGGATTTCATGGAAAATTTGACCAGGAATTTGATTGTAAAGCGTATACACCATTAAAACACCGAGGTGAAATTCAACCCGGATCGGCGTTATATTTACTCCAACACAATCCTGGTTAAGTTTCCTGGTTAAAAACAAAAAACACACAAATCACAGAAACTTCAACCAGAATTTGTGTTATTTTAACTAGGATTTCATGGAAAATTTGACCAGGAATTTGTTGGAGTTGAAAAGAACACCGATCTTGGTTAAATTTGTCCCTGTGTTTCGGTGTAAGAAAAAGAAAATGTTGAAACTTTTGATTCTTAGTTACTTTTCGAAGACCCCGCAGTCTAGAAGCTGGAAACTCGAACATACAGTCCCCAATTCCCAAAATCTTCCCTCACAGACAATTTAATTTCTTAAAAGCCTGTCTTTGACACCTTTCTCTGCAACAAATGAAAATCTAAGTTACACCTTAACATTTATTTTCATCAATGCTATTGATAGCTCCTCGTCGTGTGTAATTTTAGTTTTTTTTTTTTTTTTTTTTGTTGTTGTTATTTTTTTTTATCATGCTAAGCTCTAAATGGTAAGCACACGCAAACAAAATCTGAGACCTCTACCTATTTAAGTTATTTTCATGACTTAACTAATTCCCAAGTCTCACTTGGCATCTTGCGTATTTTAAGGGCTGATCATAAGTTCACTGTCTTTCCAAGTTTTGTTCGTTACAGTTTCAGCACTGGTTAAAACATGAACGGCTGTAGTATTTTAAGCAGAGTTGAAACGAGTCAATGATGACTCGAGTCACAAATTTCCAAAGGGACTCAATTCGAGGAATTGTACCATGATCATTTACCTCATAGAAATAGTACAGTGATCAGTCATTGACACGACTCGAGTCACTCTAATAGTAGCAAATGACTCGACTCGACCGCAAAATTGGGTGACTCGTTACAACTCTGATTTTAAGTAGCGAGACTTTTGAGATTGAAATATATGGATGTTGTTATCACTGAGAGGGAATTTGAACGAGTACTAGTAAGCAGCTGTGTACAGTTCTGTTGCAATGTTATAGGATGTTTCAATTGATCAAGAGAAATTTCAGTTTTAATAAAAAAGAAAGAAAGAAAGAAAATATTTTTTTAGGAAAGAAATAGTTTTACTTTTTTAAGGCGGCGGTTGGTAAAAGCCGACCCATCTAGAATACGGCGTGATTAGGCTTGGATTCCTCATGTACTATGAAACTGTATTAGTTTTAGAGCAAGTCCAAATTGAAAGCGACAGCGTCGATCCCCTAAAGTGAAGAGGAATCTAGGCCTATCTTGTTATATTTAACATAAGCATCATAAAACTTACTTAAGCATTTAATTTTTACCATTTTTCAGCTGAGAAACATGCTTTACTAGGTTTGCAAATTTCTTTCTGATAAGAACCATCTTTTGTGTCATGTGAAACTGAGAATTTCTCTGACATTACAGTGGCCTCAGGGTAAGAAACTTGAGAAGCGTGCCTTTTGAAAAGTTTGGAACTAGTAGGTAAACTTTCTTTCATAAATTTGTTAATTCAGAGTGAAATAGTCTGCCAGAGTTAGTACCGTCAACGTCCCATCAATGACTCTTTTTATGTAGTCTGCCATGACGTACATACTGGAAGTCGGAATGACTGGTTAGGGATTTGTTTAGTTATTTTGTTTTGGGTGAAGGGTTGGGAATTCTGACAAGGCATGTTATTGGGCTACCGTCCACCTTTGCATTAAACATTTATTTTATGTTAATAGCGCGTCTGTCTTAAATTTTATAGTGACCCAAAACTAGCAAAGTACCAACACAAGGTGCACATACTTTCAAAGCCACGGTTTCGCCAAATATACTTATCAGCTTCCGTAAGTTTTGAACAAGGGAAATTCCCACAGCTTTTCTGACTTCTTGTGGTGGCGCTTTTCTCCTTGATTGATTCCCGCCATGAAGTTTCGCGTACAAATTTGCGGAAACAGTACAGTCCAGTCTATTAGTAATATGGCTTAACGCTTAGCCTAGGCTTACATATCGGTACCGACACTGGACAGTGGACATGCTAGCCTAGCTTGATACAATTTTAGCTTGAGGCATCTAGTAGTCGCCAAACTTACTGGGTAACTTTTTGATTGTGTAACCAGACCATAAACTTTCCACAGAACCACAAACGCTTATGCACTTACCGTGACGTTTTGATTAAGACCTTACATTACAATAACTTGTCAATATACGCTGGGCCTAAGATAACCTAACGTTAGGCCGAAGCCTAACATTACACTACAGCGTGACGCGATAGGGCTCATTGAATCGCAAGTGGCGTAGCTAGAGTTTTTTCGTGGGGGTATGGGGGAGCTGGATACTTTTGAAGGGGGGCCCAAGTTAATTAGGCTATCTAAGCATAGTGCCACCATCGGTTGGCACAGAGCGTACAAAAAAAATTTTGGATTTTTACACCTCCCAGATGGCTGGAAATGGAAATGGCTTTTGCATGGTTTAAAATTGCCCTTAGCCTAATTCTGGTGAGAAAAATTTGTTATTTTACTCAGATTCAAACACACTTTTTAGATTCTGATTAGCTCAGTTTATTTCTCCATTGGACCACGTATCCTAGGATTGCAAATCTGGAATCCTGCTGAAGGCGTATCTTGAAAGCAGCTGTTCCAGTGCACTCCTGAGTGAGGTATTTCCATAGGCGTAGGGGAGCCCAAGTCTAATTTAAGCCTAGGGTGCGTTTGGGTATTGTCGGACAATTGACGGTTTTATCTCTATAGCTTCCAACACACTTGCACTACACTGATGCTAACCTGATACATCGACAGGCACAACTGTACTAATGTGGCCCAGATATGTATTGGATCTACGCATACGTACAGAGAACTAACACAGCACTTAGCAAATGTTATGTGTGTGTTGGGTATTGTCGGACACTATCGGGTGTTCTCGGACGCTTTACTATTTCAATAATATTATTACTAAATATCAGAAAATACACATCAAATGACAGAGAAGTTATCCATTTAATCTTTGTTAAATGTCCCAACATAAAATTTAGTCTGAAAAAATTGAGTTAAGTTTTCTTAAGAACCATTTCATATTTTCATTCTTTTCCACTACGCATACACACATAGGCATACGTATGTGTACATATTAGTGTGGACATGTATGTAGGTTTGTGTACTGTCCGAAAACACCCAACAGAGACAGCACTTGTTGAACTGTGCTGTAAAACCATCTGAAGGCATATAGCACAGTATTGTGCTTACTAACTTTTTAACGAAACTTGTGGCAATCAAAAAAACCATATTTCTCATAACATGAATTTTTCTACAAAAATTTACAGCCCTGCATGAAAATTTCCAAGGTCTTGCACACTTGGAAATGTGCCAAGGAATTTTCAAACTGAAATTTATTGCTGCAATTAGGAAAGGCTTCATGTGCTACAGATGCGACTGTGCAGACTGCATACAGATATCTATGAAACAACTGTGTGGTGTGAAAAATCAATCAAACTATCATTAGTCAGTGACTTAATTTATATAGGCCTACCACTGTCCGAGAACACCCGACATCCGAGAATACCCAAAGTGACCCTAGGACAGCACCAATTTGGACTTGGGTATTAGCAGTAATAAATCCCCCCCCCCCCATCCCCTTTGTGTTTCTGGCAGAATCCCTGTGAGGGATACATATGACATATCATTATTTATACATGTAATCAATGAAACTTTTTGATTTTAATTTATAGAAAATGAGTCAAGGAAAGAGGAAACAGTTTAGTCGTCGTGGAAATGGGCCAGGTAAAAAGGCCAAGATGTCAGCGATGGAAGAATTTGAGAACGATCCATCCACTTTTGAAGAAGAGCTGGCTTACCTGGAGAAAATAGAGGCTGAAGAGTCTGGGAGTGCAATGGAAGCCAATCATTCCAAAAATGGAGGTAATTCCCAACCAAAATGTTAATGTATCTCAGGATTTGATTTTCATGGTTGCCCAGTTGTACATAGTTGTCAAGATAGCTAAAAGTCCATGTGGACAACGAATCATCAGGGCTCGATTTTGCTGATTGTCTAGCACAACTAAATTCCAATGGGCAACCATTTTTCTCTCGCAATGAATGAAAAAGCAGCTTGCTTTATCTGATTGAAGAAGTATACTGCTGACAGATCAACTCTTTCAACTTGATTTATTATGCAATATTTCAGACTTTAACTGTGTTTTTGCATGTCTCGCAAAAATCACCTTTTTATTCTTCAAGACAGATAATACATATTGGCACAATTACTCTTTTGTAATCGTGCAAAAACTGTTTTGGACAACCAAATTTTCTTGCAAACAACTGAAAATACTGAAATGGTTGCCTAAAGACCAACCGTAAACTTTTCTCAAAATCAAGCCCGAATCATGTAAATTTCAATTTTTTTTTCATTTTTTTAAAAAAATAAAAAGCATCAGATTTACTGATTTAATTGGATTTTAATGATTTTTACCTGATTTTTTTTATTTTTTAAAATTTCTTAAACATACAATGTCACAAAATTTCCTGGATGTTAATTTGTACTCCTAAACCTCCAAATATCAAGTTTCCAGCTTCCCACCAAACAAAAACAAGTAAAAGTGTGGCAAAAATGAAAAAATAATAGCCTAGCAGTGTCTACCCAGAAATAAGATGACCCCTCCCTGGTTCATAATGAGATGGTACACTTGGATAAATGAAGTTAATTTATTGTGCCATATTTAAATGTTGTGCATACAAAGGAGGATTTCAAATGAAGAAAATATGAAGAAAATAACAATCCATTCCCAAATGAAAATGCTAACTGAACAATACACCCAACGATCCTTGAGAATTGCATTGAGTAGGCTATAGCAGAGGTGCCAACTCTCCCTGATTCTCAGGGAGACTCCCTGAAAATTCAAGGATTTTTGTCCATTACAATTAGCAAATATGACACTCTCCCTGATTCAAGCAAGCTTTTCCCCCATTGAGTTGCATGTAATTCCTAAAAATCTCCCTGATTCCTGTGTGAAACCTCCCTGATTTCTGGGTAAATGTCGCATCTCTGCTATAGGCATATGCTGAACTAGGGAGTCTTATAAACAACTCCCTGGTTGAAACCTGCCAGGAACTGGTATTCCCTGTTACTGACTCAATTCCCCATGGGTTAGCAGATGAACTGGCATTGATTACACTATCCAGAACTTTTTGAGAGGGAGAGGAAAGGGGGGTGGTGAAGTGACACCTTTTGAATAAGAAAGCAGAGTTTGATTTTGATAATAATAGAAGTAATTGCAAACAAGTTTTCATTCATAATTTCTTGTTGCAGTGACACAGAAGGAACCTCTTTGGCAGAGACCTGCACCACCATCCCTGGATGAAACAAAAGATAAAGTTGTATTCCAACAGCTGGACCTGGAACATTACCTTGGTGAGATTTCTGTAACAAATTTTAACCACATTGCTGAATGCAGCTACAGATCATGGGAAGTGGGAGTATTAACCATTAGGCTAACTTACCAAACCCTACCCCCCAAAAAAACTGATTTTTCTGTCTTTCAGAGTATTCTTTCTTTATTTGCATTAGGAAAAAAATTCAAGTCCAAAAGAACCATGATGAAATTGCAAGTAGTGTACTGTACTAAGAGACTGTTCGTCAGGAAGCGACAGTATACTGGACAGTGGTTACATTTAGAAGTCTCTGTTCAGCAACTATTATCTCACTTAGGTTGGTCAATGAGCAGAGTGGTCAGTAGGACTTGTAGAAATTATTTGCCCTGGAAATCAACCATGAAGGGGCTATGTTCAAAGCATTGGAGTAGTTTTTCTCATGAATAGGTTGTGCCTTCATTGCTGTTTTTTATGCTCCTAGTTTGAATGATCCCCTAGGTGCATAATTATACAGTCTTCTATTTTATCTGCTTCGTTTTAGCCAGGGTGGCAGTCAACCTGAACAATTTCCCTTTCTATGCCATAACTCCTACCCATATGTTGGGTGTTGTAGAAAGTGCCCACAGGATCCCTGGCTCTCATTGTAGGTGTTTAAAGGGGAGAACTTGAATCATGTTTGCATTTGAAACCATTTGTCCCGCTATTTTAGTTTGGGTACAGTTATTCTCGCTTTACGGCCGTTCTAATTTAAGACAGAAATCTTAATCAAACCTTTGGCAATAATATATGCCATAATTGAAGTCAGTGCAGTTTGATAATTGTTCGCAAAGGACTCTTGAAGAAATCAGTTTACCATGTCTGCATATATACAGTATGTAAGGAGCGTCCAAAAACAAGGATCTCGTGTATTATCAACGTCACATCACTGACGAAAACCGGAATCTCAACATAAGCAGTCAGTTCGCAAATTTTCCAAACCAGGGATAGGTATAATAACTATGGTTAAATGTACTCTAAAATTTTGGTTTTAACAAATTTTGTTTTAACAGGCAAGCAGTTAGCTGGTATGCCAGGCTCTCACCAGCCTCTCACCCCTATTATCAGAATGTTTGGAATTACGAAGGCTGGAAACAGTGTACTCTGTCACATTCATGGCTTTATGCCATACTTTTATGTTCCTGCACCCCAAGATTTCAAACGAGATCACTGCGGGATATTCAGGGATGCCCTAAACAAAGCTGTATTGGCAGATATGAGGTCCAACAAAGACAACATGACACAGACTGTTCTTGATGTTGAAATCTTAGAGAAAGAATGTGAGTAATTTTAATCATATTATCCTTTGAAACCTCTTTTACTTGTTTTGTATTTTTCCAGTTTTTGGAATATGTGTGGGTTTTCCTGTCATTAAATTTGTTTTGTGCTAGCATATTCAAGCCCCTACAGAGCTTTGGTTAAGGTTCACAACCTGAGAGTCCTGGTACCCTTTGACCTTTCTTTTCTCCCTAGCTACTGGTATCTTTAGCAGAGGCCAATCCTCCCTGATTCTCAGGGAGGCTCCCTGAAAATTCAAGCATTTTTGTCCATTCCAGGTAGCAAATATGACAACCTCCCTGATTCAAGAAAGTTTTTCCCTCATTAAGTTGTATGTAATTTTAAAAAATCTCCCTGATTCTTGTGTGAAACCTTCCTGATTTTTGGATGTAAATGGTCGCATCTCTGCTTTAGTTTGGGTTAGGGTCACTTTTCTATGAGCATGAATTGCATCTCATACTGATAAAATGGTTCAATTTTGTTCAAAGAGGTCTTTTTCTAAAGTCCTCCCAACCCTCTGGCAAAAGGCATTTCAGCGAAACCAAACTTTATCTGCCCCCGAAGAAGCTATTTTGTCCACCGAAGGACAACACTTGACTAACCTTATGGTCCTCAGACCATTTACATTATTGGTGAGGTTTATATAGCACTGCATTTTGTGTGCAGTATTTTCTCCATAGAACTGTGCAACTTCAGTTTCATGAGAGAAACCCAATATAAGAAACATGAATTCTTGCTTTTCTAAAAGCCAGTTTCCAAGTTTGTGATGTCATTTTGCTCAAACTACCATTGAAATAGTGTCGCACCAAAATTTCAAATTCTGTTTTCCAGTTTTAAAAACTGGAAAACTCCTGCCTCTATCCTTGTTTGGCATAGACAAATCACCCTTCCTGAAAGTTAAAGCATTATCATTGTTTTAGGTTTAGATATCTTGATTTCACTTACACTTTCAATCCAACATTCTCATACTTGCCAACTGCTCAGTTTTATGCAAAACTTTCGTGTTCTGCACCTTTAAGGTCATGGATATTAGAAAACGCGGATTTTCTGACTTCAGGTATTGAAACTATAAGTCTGGGGTTCCGCCAGAAACACAAAGGGGGGGAGAATTAATTTCTGCTAAACCCCAGGTTCAAGTTGATGCTGTCCTAAGTGAAAGTAACAAGTGAGTTCAGGAGGCAAAAGCTTACTTCAAAGCGAGTCAAAGGCCCCATTAACTCACTTGCTCGCTTGGGGAAGCCCTTCTCTAGAAAAACACCCCTCAGGCTCAAAGAGAAATAAGTGTCATGCTTCACTCTTTTGCTTACAGCTTGATGTGCAATTTGAAGGGTTTAAACTATATTGATTTGTGTAAGTTCAGATATTGCGAAAAGGGTTTTCTTTTTAAAAAAGGAACCCAGATATTGACAACTTTTTAATTTTCATGGAAATGAAAAGGTGCGATTTTACCCATGTCTTTTTGGAAACATCAATCTATTTTGTACACACCTAGTGATTATCAAATATGTTATGCACATTTTAAGAGGAATACAACAGTTTCTCTACTTGGACCAAGTTGCAGGATGCAGGACTTACTGTCAAACCAAAGAAATGTAGTCATTTCAAATCGCAGGTGTCATATTTAGGTCATACGGTTGGAGGTGGGAAAATTTCAGTGTTGACAAAGTGGATGCTGTTAGGGAATTCCCCACCCCTATTCCAAAACAGGATATCCGTGCATTCTTGGGTATTACTGAATACTACTGTAAATTTATGCCAAATTATGCCTCTGTTGCAAATCCATTGTATGATCTCTTGAAAAAGAAGAAGCCAAATACTGTAGTTTGGACTTCAGAATGTCATACTGCCTTCAAAAGGCTCAAAGCTTGTATGATATGTGAACCACTATTTTCCCTTTAATGCAGCTATGTATGGGTACAATGGCAACAAGAAGTCACCATTCCTTAAAGTCACAGTAGCCTTGCCCAAATTGGTGGCGCCATCTAAAAGAATACTTGAGTCAGGTTTTGCAGTGCCTCCAGTGTACCCTCTGAGGGGTTACCAGTCTTATGAGAGTAACATTGACTTTGAAATCAGGTAAGTAGACCTAGAATGTTACCCCTTCATTAGGAGGTATTGAAAATGGTGGCATTAATTTGTGGGATTGCAGAATTTCTGCAGCTGTTCTCAAAATAGGGCTGTGAACGTTTAGCAAAATAACTACATGTTTAACCTCAAAAATCTGCGATCGTTTAGCGATTAATCGCGACTACCTTATCACAAAAAAAAATAATTTCAATATGAAGTGATTGATACTGAATGTAACATTTGCAGAAGTAATAATAGTTGTTATTTTGCATGGTAAAATCAAATTATTCTGAAACTTTGTAGCCTACAAGGTTCAGATATGCCCAGAATGTCCCATTTAACAAAAACTAGGGATCATCAAAGTATACAAATGGATAAAAATACTATAAAATGCTAAAAGTCAATCTAAAAGTTAAAATGTCATATCTACAAGCTTGTTTCGTGAGGTTCATAAGAACATCACTCTTCAGGATAAAACATTGTATGAGCTGGAAGGGCAGAGTCAGCTCCTTTTATTTCAGATTTAGCCCGGATTAAAGTTGCACAATAGGTATTTCTTTCTGTGTCTGCAAGCAGATCCTAGCTCATTTCTATTGTTCAGACTGGCCATGTCTGGCTTGTAGATAATGAAGTATTTTTCTTTCAGGCAGAGATTACAGGTTTTGGTCGAATTTGAGTAGGGATTACTTCTTCCAACAATTCTCCATTGGGTGGAATAATTGATTTTCTGGTCATTTAGACCCCAAATGTATTGGCTTAGTGTAGTAGCATTTCTGTTTTTGCTGTTCTTGAAGCTGCTTTTGTGTGCATTGTATCTTTGTTTGAAGGTATTCTCTGTTAGGCCTATGTATGTTTGTCTGTCGTTGTTATCATGGCGGGTTACTGTGGCTTGGTATATTACTCCTGTTGTTAGGCAGTTTCCTTGTAGGGGGCAGGTGTCCTTAGCTCTGCAATTGCAATTCTTTGGTGGGGTTGGTGCCTGGTCCATATTACGTATGATAGCTTTGTTATGTCCAGATATTATTTGTCCCATATTAGGCATACAACTGTAGCTAAGTTTGAGTGTGTTCCGGTTGAGTATTTTGCTTAGAATATGGTGGGGAGGGAAGCATTTGTTAATCAGTTGGAGAAACTTCTTTCCAATATTTGTGCTGACATTGTGACTGTAGGGTGGGTTATACCAGGTGATGTTGCGCTTCCTTTTTCTTTTCTCAGTGTTGGTGTTTGTGGCTGGTTCTGGGTTGTAGCTTAGCTTATGGTTGTATTTGCTCTTCTTGAGGGCTTCTTGGTATGGTGTTGTGGCCTTATCAAAGGTATCTCCATTGTTGGATGTTGCTGACAGGCGTTTATTAATGCTCGCTGGGATGTTTTTTACTATTGCCGGTGGGTGGTTGCTTTCACAGTGGATGTAAAGGGGTATGGAATTTGGTTTCATATATGGTTGATATGTTTCACTTTTGAGGTCCATAGAAATATCCAGGAAGTTAACAGTTTTCAGGTTTGCTTCGATTGTGATTTTTAGGTTGTTTTCTTTGAAGATTCTACATATTTCTTTTTTGATTAGTTTTGTTTGTCTCGGTGTTTTGTGTGCTACGGCCAATCCATCATCGCGGTAAAGTCCAATGTTGATACCTAGGTGTTGTAGTTGTGATAAAATGTATGTTCCCACAAGTTCACGTTTCGGCGCCATCAAAACTGCCCATTGTAACATCGAAGTTTGCGTTTGTACGTTTTTCCCAGGGGGTGTCGTTGTCATATAAGAGTGCTTTCTTCGTCTGAAGGATGATACGTTTTTCGTTGTCTCTTAATTGTTCAAACTTTGAGGCGAAATCAATTGCTTTTAACAGGAGGTTTTCACTAATAGAGGGGTAAAAGTCACACACGTCAAAACAGATAAACGAACCCCGAGCTTTGTTCGGAATATCTTCGAACCAGTTTAAAACATCCCCAGTGTTCTTCCATTGGTTAAGCTTCGTTGCAATTATGACTTTTTTGTTCACTCTTTCCAAGATTTGTTTGCTAATCTTTCCAATTTCACTTTTTGTTGGGTTAATCAGTCTACATGTTGGTCTATTTTGAAAGTTAGGTTTATGATCCTTTAGGGTGATAAGAAAATCCAAGACGATCAACAACTGTACGTAGCAGCCGACAAGACAAACAACTTCTATAGAGTCAACGCAGCAACTTACAATAAACTACTGGCAGACAACATCACTAAAACCTACAAAAAAGCACCTTCAGAATCTGAAACCATCTTGAATACAGAACAAAAACAAATTGCAAAGGAATTGAAACTAGATGACCGCATCGACATAACTGCAAAGCGACAGGCATTTATCACACTAAAGGATCATAAACCTAACTTTCAAAATAGACCAACATGTAGACTGATTAACCCAACAAAAAGTGAAATTGGAAAGATTAGCAAACAAATCTTGGAAAGAGTGAACAAAAAAGTCATAATTGCAACGAAGCTTAACCAATGGAAGAACACTGGGGATGTTTTAAACTGGTTCGAAGATATTCCGAACAAAGCTCGGGGTTCGTTTATCTGTTTTGACGTGTGTGACTTTTACCCCTCTATTAGTGAAAACCTGTTAAAAGCAATTGATTTCGCCTCAAAGTTTGAACAATTAAGAGACAACGAAAAACGTATCATCCTTCAGACGAAGAAAGCACTCTTATATGACAACGACACCCCCTGGGAAAAACGTACAAACGCAAACTTCGATGTTACAATGGGCAGTTATGATGGCGCCGAAACATGTGAACTTGTGGGAACATACATTTTATCACAACTACAACACCTAGGTATCAACATTGGACTTTACCGCGATGATGGATTGGCCGTAGCACACAAAACACCGAGACAAACGGAACTAATCAAAAAAGAAATATGTAGAATCTTCAAAGAAAACAACCTAAAAATCACAATCGAAGCAAACCTGAAAACTGTTAACTTCCTGGATATTTCTATGGACCTCAAAAGTGAAACATATCAACCATATATGAAACCAAATTCCATACCCCTTTACATCCACTGTGAAAGCAACCACCCACCGGCAATAGTAAAAAACATCCCAGCGAGCATTAATAAACGCCTGTCAGCAACATCCAACAATGGAGATACCTTTGATAAGGCCACAACACCATACCAAGAAGCCCCCAAGAAGAGCAAATACAACCATAAGCTAAGCTACAACCCAGAACCAGCCACAAACACCAACACTGAGAAAAGAAAAAGGAAGCGCAACATCACCTGGTATAACCCACCCTACAGTCACAATGTCAGCACAAATGTTGGAAAGAAGTTTCTCCAACTGATTAACAAATGCTTCCCTCCCCACCATATTCTAAGCAAAATACTCAACCGGAACACACTCAAACTTAGCTACAGTTGTATGCCTAATATGGGACAAATAATATCTGGACATAACAAAGCTATCATATGTAATATGGACCAGGCACCAACCCCACCAAAGAATTGCAATTGCAGAGCTAAGGACACCTGCCCCCTACAAGGAAACTGCCTAACAACAGGAGTAATATACCAAGCCACAGTAACCCGCCATGATAACAACGACAGACAAACATACATAGGCCTAACAGAGAATACCTTCAAACAAAGATACAATGCACACAAAAGCAGCTTCAAGAACAGCAAAAACAGAAATGCTACTACACTAAGCCAATACATTTGGGGTCTAAATGACCAGAAAATCAATTATTCCACCCAATGGAGAATTGTTGGAAGAAGTAATCCCTACTCAAATTCGACCAAAACCTGTAATCTCTGCCTGAAAGAAAAATACTTCATTATCTACAAGCCAGACATGGCCAGTCTGAACAATAGAAATGAGCTAGAATCTGCTTGCAGACACAGAAAGAAATACCTATTGTGCAACTTTAATCCGGGCTAAATCTGAAATAAAAGGAGCTGACTCTGCCCTTCCAGCTCATACAATGTTTTATCCTGAAGAGTGATGTTCTTATGAACCTCACGAAACAAGCTTGTAGATATGACATTTTAACTTTTAGATTGACTTTTAGCATTTTATAGTATATCTGCTCCTACTTTGTTGAGCACTCTACCATCTGTATGGTCCCAACCTTCATATTCCTAAATGGATAAAAATATGTCAAAAACAGGTTTTGCGATTAATCGCTTACAGCTTTGCACTAAATTTTCATTCCACATGCGATCGTTTAGCGATTAATCACTACACGTTCACAGTCCTATCTCAAAATACCTTTAAAATAAAATAAAGTGCAAGTGAGGAATTCCACCTCTCTCCCCACCCAACCACCTCCCCCTCCCCTCCCCCCCAAACAGAAAGAGGAAGATGCAGCTCATGTAGTTCTGCTCAGCACTGCTCAAAACTTGGACAAAATAATCATATCCCACTAGCTGAATTAAAAAAACACTACAAAGTGACCATCCATGTATTCGGTCTGAAAATGGACAAAGTTCAAAAATCACCCAACTGTAGTGCTGCTTTTGTACACCTGCCAGTCAGGACTGCCCATTAAATCTAGGAGAAGAAACCACACCAAATAGAGGATTAGATGACACCATAACAGTAGGACCATGCTAAGTCCTGTTTTGCACTGAATGGGGAACCCCCCCCCCCAAATGGATTCAATTGCTTGGTGAAAACACTGCATGTAATGCAGCTTCCTGGTAGGAGTAACAACAAGTCCCTGGGAGATCTAGTTTCTCAATACATGTTGTCTTCTGAAATGTGCTAAAGCTTGTGAAATGTTGTGTGGTATGAACTTATTTTTCCTTCCCTGTAAAGCTAACAAAATAAGAATGTTTTCCACCACTTGTGATCAGAAAGCGTGATTTTGTTTTACACTGCCGTGCCAGAATGGGTTAAATTTCTGTTCCTCTATATGAGTTACACAGGCATTAACAGTAGACAAGAGGCTGTTCCATAGATAAGCTACACAACATTGAGAACTGTCAGGGTTGCATGCAGACAGGGAGCTTTGAAATAAATTTGGGTATGGTGATAGAGTATGAAGTTTGGCCTAGTCTGGGTTCAGTAGTTTTGTTGCTGGAGTAAAATCATTCAATATATTGATGGACCAATATACTGTAACTATTAGAATCAAGTTCATTTATCCTGCTGGGATTTTTTATGCAATAGGATGAGATGAGAAAATCTTCGATTCTCCAAAGAATAAAAAATGCAAAGAAACAAAAAAAAAAGATCCAAGCTGGTGGCAAATGAGGAGGGCAGAAAAACATTTTTTGGTTGCTTGGTGGACAGGTACATGACTATGGAGATATGTCATCACTGCAAAACCTATGCAGAGAATATTTTTTTGTCTAAATTTGAAATGAGGGAGACATGCATTTACTTCACTGCATGAATTTGGCTCATTTTGATTGGTCTACTTAGTTCCATGTATTCTCTTTCATTGATGTGAGATGTATATTCTTCATTCCGTAGGTTCATGGTAGACACAAAGGTTGTTGGATGTAACTGGATCGAGTTGCCCGCCGGACAGTACAAACTACGTTCATCCAGTAGCAAAGTATCTCACTGTCAGATTGAAGTGGATGTAGCGTTTGACAATTTTATCAGTCACCCTGCTGAAGGAGAGTGGCAAGAAGTAGCCCCGTTTAGAATCCTGAGTTTTGATATTGAGTGTGCAGGAAGAAAAGGTAATGCACTTACCAACTGCAACCCAGACTGCCCCCCCCCCCAGACCAAGGGAGGGTTGGGCTTTGAGCAGGATTTGGCAAGGGACTTCACAGTAATTTTGTACCCACAAAGTTGGGACTTGTGCCAGAATTTCACTTTTGCAGCAATGGTTTAATTGACATAAGCAGAATAGCCTTTAAAACACTTCAGATTCAACCTTTTAGAGAAACTGAGGCAAGCTTTTGCCTCCTGAACCCACCTGTAACTTTGGCCAAGGGCAGCATCAGTTTTGACTTGAGGTTTGGTAGTGATTAACCCCTCCCCTATTTCCAGTTTGTATGGTTGGTATTGTGACAGAATGGTAATTGAAAGTGCTCCTGATTGGAGGTGCTAATGAACTAGTGGTCAGGTACTTTATTTGGGATCTAAAATTTTTATGGAGAAACTGTGATTCCCTATAAAAGTACCTGGGATACCTACGGTAGCCATGATGGATATCTGTATATGCAAATACTTTGCCTTGTATAGGAATTTGTAAAATGTCTGGTCACCTTTGAGATGTTCAAAACATAATGTGTATGGCCAAAATTATAGGGGGAAGTTAAGGAGAAGGCTGAGGCAAGGTGAAAGTGGTCACAGAAAAAAAAACAGACAAAATGAAATAACCAGGAGTCACATACAGAAATTTTTCATAGCACTACGCAATAAATAGCTGAATGCATGTTTTCATGGAGTATTCATCTCCTAGACAACCCCCACTCTGAAACCCACCCATCAGTCAATCTCCCTTCCCCAACAGAGCATTTGGGCTTACAGGAAAAGGAAACTGTCAAATGGTGAAGTTTTTGAGTAGCGGTCATCTTTAGGGGAATCTGTCGTAAAAATTATTTTAGGATACGGTCAATTGTTTTGATATTATTCAATTTGTTTTTCATCAATCATATTTACATTTCTTTCAATTGTTTTTTTTTTTTTTGTAGGAATATTTCCAGAACCAGAGAAAGATCCAGTAATCCAGATAGCGAATATGGTGATAAGGCAGGGGGAAAAAGACCCCTTTGTGAGAAATATTTTCACCTTGAAGAAGTGTGCCCCCATTATTGGGTCACAGGTGAAATGCTTTGAAAAAGAATCTGATTTGCTTCAGGTAAGAAGTGGTTCAAGATTTAAAACATATAGATACCCCTTTGGGTTGTGCAGAAAAAAAAAGTTGACAAAAATTCAGTGAAAGAATTTCCTGCCAAAATTGGGGAAGGGAAAGTGATTCCTGGTCAAAGGGAAGGGTTTTTCAACTTTTTGAAAAGTTCTATATATGTTATGTTTAACTCTAAAAGAGAATAAACTTTTACAATGTTTTACTTGTGTTTCATTTTTAGGCTTGGTCAGACTTTATTGTGCAAGTTGATCCAGACCTTATCACTGGCTACAACACTCAAAACTTTGATTTCCCGTACCTCATAAACCGAGCAGCAGCATTGAGGGTCAACCAGTTTCCATTCTTCTCTCGGATATTGGGGCAAAAGAACTTGATCAAAGATTCTACATTCCAGTCAAAGCAGGTTGGAAAGAGGGAGAATAAGGTAATCGTCATGCCAGGGAGAGTACAGCTAGATTTGCTTCAGGTTAGTACTGGATTAGTCATTTAAATTATAGCATACTAGAAGAGTACAGCAACACTCTGCTGCATACTTAGTATTGAATCACTCATTAAGATTATCAGCATGCCTGGAATGATACAGCAGAGCACTTGCTTCACGTTAATGTTGGATCTTTGATTAGGCAGCCCTTGACCAATAGCCATTGGCATTAGGCAATGGTGAAGGAAATGCCAAGGCAGATCTTTTCGCCATTAGCAAATATTTTGCTCTGGCCATAGATTGCTTGAAATTGTTCAGGGATGTAACGGTAAAATGATCCTTATGACACGGCTCGAATTTAGGCCTAAGCTTGGAAGCTTTGATTTGAACAGAATTCGTTTTATGATAAAAATTTCCTCTGGGATCAAAATTTGAGCAGGTGTATTCAGTATTATTTCCAGGGTTTCCGTCAGAGGGGGGAAGGGGAGGGATTTGGCCCCCCTCTTTCCACAAAAGGTGGGTAAAATCCCCCCCCCCTTTTCATTTCCATAAAAACTAGAAAATTGTCAATATCTTGGTTTCTCACTTAAAAAGACGACACTTTTGCAGCAATGTTTGAACTTACACAAATAAATGGCCTTTAATACCTTCAAATTGCACCTTACAGGGGCCTTGAAGCAAGCTTTTGTCCCCCTGAACCCACTCATAACTTTAGCGTAGGACAGCATCAATTTGGACTTGAGGTTTAGCAGTAATAAATCCCCCCTTTTTTGTGTTTCTGACGGAATCCCTTATTTCTGTTTACTTCAAGTTTTAACGGAAACTCTGAATAGAGAAAGTTCATGACAATCAGTGAATGTGATTCGGCAGAGATTGACTTTAAGATTTAAGAACCAGCAGTTTTATCATTTTGATGTGTAATTAAGTGAGAAAAATTCCCAAAGCGGCTGTGTTGGTTTTATCAATGGAATTCCAGAGCTCCTAAAACAAATAATGTTTAAGTACAGTACAGGTAGCCAATATCTTATTTGCGAGGGCTGATTAAGAATATCAGGATGGAAGGGCATAGCAACAGTTTGGCTCAAGCTAGATGTTGGCTTAGTCTGTAAGTCAGCATTGTTGGCTTAGTCTGTAAGTTAGCATTGAAGAATACAGCTAGACTTGCTCCAAGTTTGCCCTTGGTCACTCTTTAAAGTTATCGCTGTGGTAGGGTACAGCAGTAGAATTGTTCCAGATGAGTGTTGGATTAGTCATTAAGGTTATCACCATGCCTGGAAGAGTATAACTATACTTGCTCCAGGTTTGGATCATTCATTTAAAATTATGGCTATTGCAAGACACAGCTGTAGTGTTATGCCAAGCTAGCGTTGGTTTAGTCATTAAGATTATCACTGTCCAAGTGTCCAAGCAGGGCTGGAAAAAATGTTAATTTCCCTGCAAGCAGATCAAATTTCCCATCCAGCAAATCAAAATTTCCCAAAGACTTCACATTTTTATATACAAAAGTAGTCAAATTTTCCTCAATACCAAAATTTCCCTGCAATGACATTCCCAAATTGCTGTTTTTTTCCAGCCATGTGTCCAAGGTTACATTAATATGTAAATGCTTTAGGTTAGTACTGAATTAGTCATTAACACACTTACTGTGACTCATGACTACTGCCAGATAAATTTCACAATGCATGACTATGTCTCTATACTACAAGGAGCCATTCACCTAAGCTAAATTTTCTGTCAACCCAGTTTTTGTAGGCACCATTTCTTGACACCAATCCAAAATGATATCTTTTATATAGAAGACTCAATGCTTGATGCAAGTTAATTCTGTCAAAATCTTTGGAGAATCTTCCTTCTAAAATCTTGGCAATGCATGCATACTTTCTCTGTTTCAGATCCTGCTGCGAGACTACAAGCTCCGATCCTACACGCTCAACGCTGTCAGTTATCATTTCTTGAAGGAACAGAAGGAAGATGTTCAACACTCTATCATTACAGACTTACAAGTAAGGAATGTCACATGAACAAAACTTTCTCATTCTATACACGAATCCGGACAGCAAGTGATGGTCTGATTTTAGTCGGCCATAACTGGGGTCAGTCACCTTTAAATCTTTCGATTTCCTTGCTTACCTCTACCATGGATCGTTGCACAATAATTTGTGTCTTGAATTCTCCAACTTCACTAAAAATGAGGGTTTGAAATTCATGATAACAATAAATGAAGACGATTTTTAGGCTGATGGACCCCACTAATGGCGGCCCACAGTCACTAAAAACAAGCGCTAATCGGATTCGTCTATAACACCGCCCGCTTCTTGAGGGCTGGGAAATCATATGTCAAATGTCATAGATTGTATATCTGTATAAAGGAGTGAGCCCTTTATATCCAGGCTTTGAGTTTTGATTTTCCCAGTAAACTGTAAATTTCACTTCTCAGGAAGTTATGGAGTGTGGTAGGTAAGCATTTTTATTAAACTGTAATAGATGGATATGAACTCCCATCTTCATCTACAAAATTCAAGACCTGTATATTTTCCTTACTTAGTTTTCTTTTTTTTGAGTGTTTGGGACTCTATAACTTGGTCTCAGTGGGCATCTTGTAGGAATGAGACACAAGCAAAATCTGCCAGTGTATTTAAATCAAATTTTTTACATATTCAGGGGTGTGAAATCTCTGCCTTTTGGTGGAATTCCGCTTTTCCCATTTCCTCTTCTGATTTCAATTTCCACTTTTTTGAAACTCCACATTTTGATCACTTTAAACTTTTTAAATTTTACAAACAACTAGGTGTTGAAACTACAAGATTTTCGCAACCTTTCACCTTTATGAATTGTGTTCAACGCACGGGGAAACCACAGTGCATGTGCGTGAGTTTAAAAACAGTATCAGCGAGCATGGGAGTAGAGTGATTTATGTTGTGCTGAATGCATGCATACGGTAGCATTTACCATCTACCGGTAGCCTAGTGTCAGAGATACTGTAAGTAAGCCATGTCTGTTTCCTTAGACCCCTCCCCCAGACCAGCATTTACCAAGTTCAGCTTCCTTCCTCTCTTCTTGAAGGACCCCACTCACACCCCTGCATATACCAAGCCCAAGTCTTAAGTTACTAGTCTCTGAGCTGCTCTAACAACTTTGCATTTTTTTCATTTTTTATCTTTGTAGAATGGCAATGAACAAACGAGGAGAAGATTAGCTGTGTATTGTCTGAAGGATGCAATGTTACCTGTTAGACTGCTGGAGAAACTTATGTGTATCATTAATTACATGGAGATGGCACGTGTAACAGGTGTGCCCCTGACGTACCTGCTCTCTAGAGGGCAGCAGATTAAAGTGGTCTCTCAGCTTTTGAGAAAGGTATGACATAAAATTCCGGTACTTGTTAGGCACTGGTTTAATAGGTGATAGGTTGAAAGTCTTTGCAGATTTCTTAAAAGAGAATTAAATATAATTAATAGATTGCAAGTATTTGTCATGTAGGATAAAATTAATTGTGTACATTGTTTTCTTTGTACCCCCCTGTGGGCTGGGGGCTGCAGAATATTCCCTCGGTATTCCCTGTTTGTCAAAAGAGGCGACTAACTGAAGGACTTGAACAGTATGACACTATATAGCACATTTATGTTGGTGTGTTGTTAAATTTTATCTAACGAACTAAATTGCTTTCTTTGTAGTTTATCACCTGTTTTGTCATAGCATTAGTATGATCCTTTCATTATGTGTGTGTTCAAGCTAACTCGGACCATATTCACATGTTAAGATGCTCAGACAAGAAGAAGAATAAATCAAATTATACAGTAGGAAGATAAATATTTAAATGAGTCATATACTGGCATTTTGGAACTATTAAAGTTTGCACCTGCACCAGTTCAGATTGTGTGCTTGAATTGCCCTGCAAGTTGGATGGACTGATTGCCCAGAGCCGAATTTCTCCATCCCGGTATTAAGAATACTTTCACCCCACCCAGTCAGACTTCATTTTCTTTATTTACTACCTCTAAAAGGCAAGAAAGCAGGACAGAAATATTACTGACTTTACCTCTTCAATCTCTTTTCTTGTCCTTTTTAAAGAATGCAATCTTTCTACTTTTTCATTTGTATATTTTTTACTTACCCTCACTAAAGGCCAGAGAGCAAGACTTGGTAATGCCAGCACAAAAGAGTGAAGGAAATGAGGACTACACTGGAGGCTATGTCATCGAACCCAAGAAAGGGTAGGTCATGACAGGCATTTCCCATTATCTACACTTACTCAATTTGCCAATGGCAACTTGGGTAAAAGGACCAGGCCACCATATTGAGGGCCTCCTGTTGGCTTTTTAGCGTGTCATGCATAGGTGACTTTCAACAGTATTAGTTACCATGAGTCAGATGAGATTCATGCCCGTGGCAAAGTTGAGCTGCACAGAGTTAAGACAGTCAGTTGGGTTGGAGGTTTTTGAAATTTCAGCTGATGGGCATTTCCTCTGGTGTTTCATTCATGATCTTCCAGTTAGGTTTGGTAATGAACAGGTTTCCACGACACATTAACTTGTAAAAGGTTTTGAAAATTTTGTTTGGAGCTTCATTGATCTTCATCCATAGCTATTGAAGAAATTTGTTTTTTTCCATTTTTGATCTTTTTAAAGTAGAATTTCAAAAAAGTTGTTAACTTACATTAGTTTGTTGTACTATGTAGCCATAATCATTCTGCTTGAAAGTTCCTGATTATGCAAGCTCATGAATAAAACTTTATTCCACGTTCACACAGCCAGTCTGAATCTAGCCTGCTGTTAGCAGGCTATTGTGTTTGCGCTTCAACTAAAACAGTTGCATTCAAAAACAAAAAATCTTACTTTCGCTACTATAGATAATACTATACGAATTCTTTCAACGGCTTCAATGCAGAGCAGTCGACGTTTCCAACTAAGTTACATGGCATACATATGGTATACAATAGCCTGCCAACTTTCTAGGGAATCTCATTTACGACCACGAAAAGTGACCTCATGACAAAAAATTTAAATACTCAATTATATCTCGCGTAATAGGTAATATATGTTCATCCAACGTACGGCCTGGTACACATTTTCCACGTACAAAAGCTAATTAGGTTGTCCGCCGTTCATTGTATCATTTGTATGCACGAAAATACAATATTCATACTTGTTTCGTGCACCACGTGACCGTCTCATGTGTACTAATTCGTCCCTCAAAATGCGGGATTCCTGTAAGTGGAAACTGGATGAAGGTTTGCAGACTCTGTATATTATACCGTTTAGAGAGCTGTATTATGATTTTGAGAGAGCGCCATCTTTCGGCTACTACAGAGTCTGCTCCGCAGGCTAGTCTGAATCAGTTTTATGGAGTAAACTTTTATCCCATTTGGTCACAGCTTTTCCAGCTAGGTTTGGAAATGAATATGTCATACCAAGCAATAATTATGAATTTGATATGAGAGAATTTTAGCATAAAAATTGTAACCATGCATATTCAATGCAGTAGATATTTTGGTGTGACCACTCCTGAATTATTTTGCAACTATATTGAGGCTATAAGTATTGTGGTATTGATATTGTTTGACAAGGGCTAGCCTGCATGGATTCAGAAAACATCGCACAGCAGATCAGTAGAGCCTAGGAATGTAAAATGAGTTATAAGGGCAATTCTTTCAATGACTAATATGTATGTTACATATTTTGCACTTGGAAAAATAGGTTGAAATGATTGCTAGTGGGCAGCTGAAGACTCTGTGAATTGATTTTTTGCAATTTTGGGGCTTTAGGCCAACTCCCATGCCATTCTATGAAAATTTGGCATCTCAATTATGAGTAAGCCTTTTCAAAATATCAAAATTTCTCAGTTGCTATTATGATATGGACTTTTAAAAATATGAAAATTTGGCAGTCTCCATTAGGATCTGGACTCTCAAGTCTCGAGTTAGCAAGATGGTTTGCAAACGAATGCCTTTTTCTGTGGTCAATATTTCTGGAATATATATATTTCAATTTTCTCAACTTTCAATAAGATGTTGTTGTTTGTCTACTTTAAGAGAGACAATTTTATCCAAGGTTTTGCCTATCCTAGGTTTTGATGATAGTGGATCAGCTTTAAAGGGCCAATCCTCTCACCCCAAACTACACTTCTTGTTGAGGGGTACAAAAACTCTCCATTGGCCCAGCTTTTTGATTGACTTTTAATTCAAACAGTGCAGATTACCAAAGCTTATATTACACAGCCTGAACTGTACTGAGAGTGTTTTGGTTATGCACATAAGGCGTTTCTATACTCACCCTGAAGCAATAAACTGAGATTGTGACTGGATAAGGATGAATTTAAGACAATTGTAGGAGGGGCTTAAGTAAGAAGGTAAAGAGAATTGGTACTATTTGGGGTGAGAGAACTGGGCCTTAAGGCATCATTCTGGAATAGCCAAGCTGCAGCTCCCTCAACCAAGATTTCAGCATTTGCTGCCACCATTTGTTACCATACCCATCACACTAGCAGACCAGCCTAATGCTGCTATTGTTATGTATGTACCAACAATGCATGACGCAGGCAGCTGCAGCTTATTGTATTAGCATGATATCAATAGAAGGCTGTCAGTCACTCACAGGGATTCTGCCAGAAACACAAAAAAAAGGGGGGGGGGGGTTTATTACTGCTAAACCCCAAGTCCAAATTGATCCTGTCCCAGGCTTAAGTATGAGTGGGCTCAGAGGGACAAAAGCTTGCTTCAAAGCCCCTGTAAGGTGCAATTTGAAGGTTTTAAAGGCCATTTATTTGTGAAAGTTCAAACATTGCTGCAAAAGTGTCGTCTTTTTAAGTAAAAAACCAAGATATTGACAATTTTCTAATTTTTATGGAAATGAAAAGGGGGGGGGGATTTTACCCACCTTCTTCTGGAAAGGGGGGGGGACAAATCCACCCTTTCCCCCATCTGACGGAAACCCTGACTCAATGTTACCGATGATTTCCTATCAATGAGATTTATTGCTGGTTTCGTTGCATATGCCAATGTATATTAAGCCCTTGGTCAAGATAGAGTCAAGACACAAAAAACTCAAAGTGTTAGCATAATTTAATAGACTTTGTTGATTCAGAAAAGTATTTTTAGGTTGCATGAAGAAGATGGTAGGGTAAACATTATACCCAACACCAAGTGACTATTTGTATGTGTGTTTGTCTGTCTGTTCCTCTTTTTTCCATCCATCCTTCCATCCAGTGGCGTAGCTAGGATTTTTTCCAGGGGGGGGGGCAAAGGTATGAAATTTCCCCAAAACTTTTCCTGGTCAGTGTGTATGCATTTCATATAAAATATGCAGATTTACAAGTATAACAAAATTACCATGTCATTTTGTAATATTACCTGCATTTTAACCTTAAAGTATAACATAGAGCAATCGGAAGTAACAAAGTATATTATTTTGGTAAACAATATCTCGTTAATTTCTCTGAAGGGGGGGGGGACATGCAGTATGGTCTAAGGGGAGGGGATGTCCGGAAATTTTTTTATGGTTTCAAGGAGCCTAGATGCAATATGGTGCAAGATTTTCGACTTTGACAGGAACGGTGTTAAAAGTTGAATCGCGATGGTTCATGAGGATAAAACTGAAACTTTTGTGTCTTTACATGCATTCTTATGCCATTTATGCTACCTTACAAAGTAAAACTTATCATTAAATTTGCACCATTTTCGGAGTCAAAATAAAAGAGCATTGATCGGTACAGGGTTGTGGATTTTCTTGGCCACAAAACCTTATAATATCATAAGAATTATCTCAGTGGAGCACCACCATTGGTTGGCGTGGAGCATGTAGAAAATTGCGAAAAATCAGACCTCTCAGATGGCCGGAAATAGTATTTTCCTGACTTCCTAAGTAGTCGCTATCTTCTTTTGTTGTTTGCAATAAAATGCTTACTTCAAAATATGTTTGCAAACTGCAAAGTGATCAGAGAGTTAAGAGTTAATTTGACCCCCAAAATGTAATTTTGCCCAAAAAGACTGAGCAAAGCGCCACCATTGGTTGGCGTGTAGGGTTAAGAAAATTTCGAAAAATCAGACCCCTCAGAAGGCCAAAAATAGCGTATTCATGCTTGTAAAGAGAACCTTAACATGTAGTCTTTATTTTAATTGATTCCACCTGTGGGATACAGAGTTCATCTTTTTAAGTAAAAATTGGAATTTGACCGAACTTGCCTATTTGTAGGAATTAAAAAAATTGGCATCACTGAGGGGCCTTGCAGAGACAATCCTTCCCCTTTAAAAATTTTTCAAAAATTGGGTGTCCTTATATGCAATCTGGTGCCACATATGCTATCTTTTGAAGTACAATCTATTTTTAAGAACAAAGAAAAAATGCCATCGGTGAGGGGGGAGCATGGCCCAATGGTTCCCCTTCGTACGCCACTGAAAGGAGGCCTAATAGTGGCTCAATCACACAGGATATCCTGTTAGAACAGCAGTCTCTTAAGTGTAGAAGGCTGCAAGGTACTCATGGACCCGTTTATTGTTACACCCCAAGTGAACAGAAAGCTATTTTCCAGAACTAGCCTGTAAGCCTCCAAGGATTAGGCTAAGTATTCAAAATATAAGTATGCCTATGGATCCCATTCATTCTAATTTGTAGTCTAACGTTAAGTTTATCGTTGGCCATGGATTGTTTCAGCCCCATCCATCGTTATGAACACAGAGTAAAATCGGTATAGTTTAAACCCCTCCTGCTTCTAGCTTGTAGGACAATGTAACCTCGGGGGTCTATGTCAGTGACTTGTCAGTTTTTACATCCTTTTACTGAATTCCCAAAGTGTACAACGCAGAGACTGTGTACCAGGGGATAAGTTCGGGTTTACAGCCTTTCAGAGTTTGTTGTACTGTATCAGCTGTTGTTAAATTCCTGAATAAGAGCTTCCTCTGCACTGAAATGCACTGATCATAACACCCGCGCGTATACACGAGAACATTCAATCTGCTACCCCGCGAGGACGTGCCTGTGGAAAGCGAGTAGGGCCCGTTCATGCGAAACTGACGAAATGTGGGTTAATTTGTTGCATGAAAATACAAATTATGTATGAGAAATATCTCACAATTTCTTATTGTAACAAAATTTTGAGAAATTTCTGTTAGAATAAGAAAATTCATAAAATTTCCCCAATTTCATCGAATTTCCCCAAATAATTTTCCAGGGGGGGGGCAACTTGTCCCCCAGTAGCTACGCCACTGCTTCCATCATACCATTTGTAAAAGCCTATTCATGTGAGTTGTGTATTTCACAGCCGTTTTTAACCTTTTTTATCTTTTCACTCTAGATTTTACAACACTCCAATTGCTACCTTGGATTTCTCATCACTGTATCCGTCAATTATGCAGGCACATAATCTGTGTTACACGACTTTACTTTCACAGAACCAGAGAAAAAAGTAAGACATGGCTTATGTTATATCGCTTTAAACAGAAAATTTAGTTTTCAATAATGATGGCAATAACAATGATGGGGACCTTAAATAAGACTTGGGTGTTTGGTGTATTAAAAGGGTCATCTTCACCCAGGATGTCCATGGTTTGATTCCCATACTGTGTCACCCCAAAAGATGTTAAAAGTCAAACCCACTGCTACTGTATGTGATGCTCTGCATGAGTAATGGATTAGGATGAGAACATTCCACAACTGGAAACAATAGCATTGACATTGCTTCGTAGAATCAGGGGGTTATGAGAAGGCATAAAACTGCAATAAATCAAATCAAACCAAGCCTTCACCAAAGAACGTCTTTTGTAAGTAGAGATACTCTTGTTAACTTAAAGTAGGCTGGACCTATCATAGACCTTTGAATATTTGAATGGAGTTCTTTTGCAATTATGTTTGTTGTCGTAAAAATGTCATTTTGAGGTAACTTTGGACATCTATTTCATTCTAAAGCCTTGAACCAGACCAGTACATCAAAACACCATCAGAGAATTATTTTGTGAAGAAGTCATTAAGGAAGGGATTACTTCCAGAAATCCTTGAAGATCTCTTATCAGCTAGAAAAAGGTAAATATATGTATCATTTTATTCATCAAAACATGCACAAATTTGAAACTTTTACAATGTAGAAGAAACTTGAATCAGTGGACTTAAAAAAGTCAATTCCATTTTAACTGTAATTATGCTTACTGCCCCCACCCCACGCCTGGCTTTAAATTCCTCCTAAGGATGATAGTTTGTTAGTTTTGAGTTGATACTCCACAGGATATGGAGGGGGTCTTTAGTGGTCACATGAGCTTAATTATCTTGAGATGTGATATTTGGATATCGTGAAAAAGGCCAACAGGACATGACTGTGTATATACCTTTGCTGTATAGACAAATCCGATCAGCAATTATTTTTAGTGACTGTGGGCAGCCATTAGTGGGGTCCATCAGCCTTTAATTGTCTTTATTTATTGTCTATGTGAATTTCAAATCTTCATATTCAGTGAAGTTGAGAATATCTAGATACACTTAAAGGTGATGGACCCCAGTAATGGCCGACTAAAATCAGACCATCACAGTCTGTCCGGATTCGTTTACATGTACTTTATGAAACTTTATTTTATTTAAAAACCTTACATTAAAGGTGGTGAATTAGGCCTTTTAGCCTGTAGTCCTAGACCTCTGCCAACTTGCCCTAGTTAAGAATTTTAAGGGGTGTTTATTAGGAAAATGCTCTATAATTTAATATTTAAATGTAAAATGGAACCTTTCTTTTTATTTTCTTCATTACTTCTCAGAGCAAAATCAGACTTAAAGAAAGAAACAGATCCTTTCAAGAAAAAGGTATTGGATGGAAGACAACTGGCTCTTAAAGTCAGTGCTAATTCTGTGTATGGATTTACAGGAGCCCAGGTTGGCAAACTACCCTGTCTGGAAATTTCACAGGTTTGTTTTAGTGTCATTTTACAATGGATGCTTCATAGTATCTTTAATATGATCAAAACTTACTGATTTTTCCATTTACCTACAGCATGTAACTTCACTTAAAAAAATTACTGTCTTTGTTTTTGGGTGTTTTGAAAACAGCAAGTATATTATTGCCTTCCAGTTAATTAGTTCACAACCACATGTGTGACCTTTTTTGCTGCTTTTAAGAATAAAAAAGTGTTTTTATTTTTTTGTGGTGAAACAAGAAAGAATAACTCTTTGCTTTAGAATGACCACATTTCAATCTTCTTTCATATGTTGTTAGTAATTTTTTCATGATGTAATCTTTTTTTTACAAATGTTTTTCTTGTTCTACATCATATTTTGACAGAGCGTAACAGCCTTTGGCAGAATGATGATTGAGAAAACCAAACAACTTGTGGAAGGAAACTATAACATGAAGAATGGCTACAAGCATGATGCCATGGTAACAAAGATGTTAATTTGTGATGTCTATCAGCATGGTGCCATTTTCCTGCTGCCCTTTGGCATAATGCTTAGCATAAGTAATGGAATGAGGAGAACAATCAGGGACCCGGGAGATGGGCTGGGAGGGGGGAGGACTGTGGGGCTTTAGCCCCAGCACTTTTTTTGCCATGGACACAAGATCTCAAGATGGGCATGATGAATACCTTTTATACTTTATGTGTAGGCTTATGATATTTTTAGGAAGAATTCTGTTTAAGAAAGAGATTAGAAATTCCTAGATATCAAAAGTCACTGACTGCATGGTCAAGTCGTTAGAGCATCTGACTTGCAGCTGGAAGGTGTGGAGTTCTAATCCTAGCCATTCCATACAGAAAATGTTAAAATGGTACCTGCTGCCATTGTGCATGGTACTCAGCATAAGCAATGGAGTAGGGTAAACAAGCCAGTGAGCCACATATGGAAAAAAGGCCATGGCTGGCTCGACTTAAGCCAGTTGCAATGGATAGAAACTAAGTCGTAAAACTCCATCAAACTTACTAGATGCCAATATCAGAAATGTTGCAAATGATAGTTTATTTTACTCTTAATTACCTCCTTTTTACCAAATAGCAGTGATCTAGTCAAGTCCAGAGGCTTCGAATCACGAGTCTGGTAATTTTCAACTCGGACTCAAAACCCTGCTTTTTGTCATTGGGGAAAAAATCAACCCCTCTGGTAGTGTCCCTCAAATTCTGAAGTTGTGAATTCTAGTCTGGACTCTACTACATCACTGCTGACTAGCACCACAGTAACAAACATAACAACATACCAACAGACCACACTGGAAAGTTTGTATTTGAGCCGCTGAATTTATACACTAGTCATCCTGTTTCTTAGATTTCACACCATGCCAAATTGGTGTAATGCAAATTAAGCACAGTGCATTTTCAAAAAGGCAAAAAAATCACACCATCAAAATGGAAGGTAAGTCTTTATTGCATTCTGAAGACATTGGTGTAACTTACCTACTTTCCAGTATGGCCAACAGGCTGACCCCATACCCTCATTCCTATCTGCCTCCTTATTTGTTTTTGCCTCTTCCTGTTCACACCTGTGTAAAACCATCTATAAAATTATATTGATAAGTAACACATCACCAACCCTTTGCCTTTCGTACATTTGCTTCTTGTTTCTTCTCAGGTGGTCTATGGAGACACCGATTCAGTCATGGTCAAATTCGGCGTGGAGACTGTCGAAGAAAGCATGAAACTTGGCAAAGAGGCAGCAGAAACGATATCTGATAGTTTCCCTAATCCTATTAAGTTAGAATTTGAGAAGGTAATACAGGTAGCAGTTTTGTATGCTTGTTTAAATTTCCTCTATCTGTAAAGGCACTCACTCATGAAAAAACCTACAGTCTGATTCCAGACCACGAGTGTGGTCTAGCAGTAGAGCATCTGCCTCTCATGTGGAAGGCCCGGGTTGGATTCCCAGGTCGAGTCATACCAGAGACTCCAAAAATGGAACCAACTGCCATTGTGTGTGATGCTCTGCTACTGTGTTGACTATTGTCTACAAGTTAAAGATTGGATAAAATTTTGTGCGCAGTCCTTGATGCAAAACCAAATCTTAGAAGACAAATAAGTGCATACAATCAACCCAAAAACAAGTGCAGATTTACAGACAGAAATGTATATGTCATAGTATGCCAGTAGGATGACGAGATCAATGCTTGTTGTGATTGTAATTTGTATACAGTTATCCAGCATTTTTATAGTATCAATAACACTAAATTAAATGGCAAGCAGATGTATTTCATTCTGTTGAGTACAGTTTTTTATCCTGCTCCCCAAACGACAAGTTGCTTTCAAAAATTTGTGTCAGGCCTGATGTGAAGTATAAATTAGAAACACATGCATAAGGTAGTTTTAGCT
The DNA here is from genome assembly GCA_037179385.1 of Holothuria scabra. Lineage (NCBI taxonomy): Eukaryota > Metazoa > Echinodermata > Holothuroidea > Aspidochirotida > Holothuriidae > Holothuria > Holothuria scabra. The sequence goes on along the minus strand of CM074200.1, from coordinate 21,587,521 downwards.
AGTAGTAGTCTGCTAGTTTTTGAATTTTTGTCAGTGAAAGTTGCCAGTCACCAGTTGTTTTTTATTAAAAGAGTAGGACAGTTTCACTACCTCAAAATTAATTTGAAAGTATGAGAACACTGCCTCAAACCTTTGCTTTTTTCTGCCAATTTTTCCCCTCCCCTCTGTATAAGAGAATCTGTAGAAATATTTGAAGAATTTTGTAAAAAGGTTCATGGGGCAGACATGGGACCTTAGACCTTAACTTCCAGAACATAATATGACCACTAGCCAAGCACCATTTTACTGGCTGTCAGCTCTGTTAAACATTAAATGGAGGAAGGGTTGTTCATTTTATGATATTTCACAATGTGGACCTTGGGGCACACCTTGGACCCAAACTTTACTTACACCCTGAAGATTTATTTACAGAGTATCATTAAGACAAATCAACAACCCTGTAAAAAAATTTTCGTAGGAGGAGGAGTCTCCCCATAATTTCACCCTGCCTAGTCCCAGCCCCCACCCTCCTCCCAAAAAACCACAACTTCACTTCACCAATAGAACTGGAAATCATCATCCACTCCATAAAACAATGTGTGTATCAGAGATTTTGAAATGAATGACATATAAATGCAGTGTCTGTTTAATAGAAGCGGCCAAAGTTCTAGTAGCACAAACTCCCTTGATGTCTAAGGGAAAGATATTATCTCGCAGGTCATCAATGTTATTTACAGAGGATGTATTTTTTTTCTCCTTAAAGAAGCTTTTTGAATGCAATAGACATTCTCTATGCGTATTTTGTCTGTGGTTCAATTATACTGTTTGACCAACTTGATTCTTTAATAGCAATCAGTTGAGCAGATTAGAATAAACAGTTACAAATTACCGCAAATTTGGTCTGTCCAGGGTATGACATGCATCCAGGTAGGGTGAGGAGGTCATGTGTGACGAGTAGTTTGTTCCCAACTATTGCCTACTAAAAGGCACACAGAAGGCTGTTATTACTCATCATATGACAAGTGAGTTGTGGCACCACAAAACTGAGCAAGCCCCTCCATGGTTGGCCCCCTGTGGACTGGGGGTTGTAGAATTTTCCACCTGTTGTAAGAGGTGACTATTAAAAGGGAAGCCAAACTTCAACTTGAACCATGCTGGAAAATGAATTTGGGCTTTGAAATGTCCAGCAAGTTGACTTGCACTATGAAACACCGTAGTGTTGGTGTGCTATTAAATTTCATCTAACCAACTATTTTGGTACTGCCTCATTTACAAAAAATGTATTTGTTTCTTTTTTATGTTCCCACCAAACGGTCACTGTTGACACTGTGTCAAAAACCCATGTTCAAAAATTTGCAATGGAGGGAAGTTGTGGGAGGGAATGGGAAGTGACATTTTTCCATCCATACTTCTAACATCAAAGTGTGTTCTCACTTGGAAATATCACTGTGATATGTGAAATATCAAGAGGGAGGTCATTAAAATTGTTTTTTTTTTTTTTTTCATTTCTTCTAAAGTTTGTATTTTATAATGTGCTTAATGTGATAGCATATTCTCTTTTAAAAGCTAGAGTTTGTTTTATTTTCATTTCTTTTGATCAGGTATATTTTCCCTACCTCCTAATCAACAAGAAGCGTTATGCAGGCTTATATTTCACAAAACCGGACACCTATGACAAAATGGACTGTAAGGGAATTGAAACTGTTCGCAGAGACAACTGCCCTCTTGTTGCAAATGTGGTTGGTCAATGCTTGCAAAAGATATTGATTGACAGGTAGGTGAAAGTTGTTTTCATCATTTACAGAACAATTAGGGGAAATTTGTTAAGGCTCACCTTTCACCCCAGCAGTAACAGGAGTTTCATAATTTCGATCACTAAATTCTTAGCTCTAAATCAAGGGGTCTAAAATGAGGTTTGGCTGAAGTATTCATGTTTAATACCTATGCCATTGGAGCCATAACCTGTCTGTTACTTGCCTAGTAGTTCATACTAATGGACCAGTAGCCTACACTATAAGCTTCTCGATGGTGCAAGCACCTATGAAAAACTTGATTGTAAGGGAATGACAGAGATGACTGTCCTCTTGTGACAGATATGGTTGGGCAGAACTTGCAAAAGATATATTTATACACAACAAAGAGTTGTTGTTTTAGTTGATCCATTATATATAGCACAAAAGAAGGATGAACATTAACAAAGTTTCTAGATAGTTTCTTTTGAAAGATGTCTGAGGATTTAACCTTTCAAAAGGTCTAAAGTACATTGTAAGGGATTGATACTGCTCTCAGACTGCTGACAACAGCATCTTTTTATTGTAATATCACTGTGGAAGCAATCATTTTTTTACAGGATTTGTTAACCATGCAGGCACAGTGCAAATGGAAGTGTTTGTGAAAGGGCATATTCGCCAAGTTTTGAATTATTAAGCTAACTACAAAGGTGTCTTTCACCATAGCCCTCTTCAGAAAATCTTTGGTCAGTTGTGTCGACCAATTTCTATTGCTATACCTGAAGAAGAAGTCAAGTTGTTTGAGAGATAGGGTTGGGAAATACCCCGTATTTTTTATTGATACAGAATATCCTCACGAGAATCTCATAGCAGGATTACTTGTCCTGAGTATGACGTTAAACTGCATCCAGGTAGGATGAGGAGAGGTCGTGTGAGGTGAGTAGTTTGTTCCCGACTCTTGCCTATAAAATGCACAAAGGAGGCTGTTATTACTCCTATGACTGGTGGGTTGTTGGCTCCACAAAACCGAGCAAGCCCTTGCATGGTTTCCCCTGTGGGCTGGGGTAGTAGAATATACCCACAGTATTTCCTGCCTGTCATAAGAGGCGAATGAAGGGAAAACAAACGTGAACTTTGACAATACGTGAACATAAATGTGACCCTTGACCTTTTTATCGAGGTAACTGACACTATATAGCACATTCGTGTTAGTGTGTCGTTAAACAACCGGAAGGTCCGGAGTTCGATTCCTGGCCAGGTCAAAGTAAGGTGGGTTTTTCATCCAAGAGCAATCTACGGTTTTCCCATCTGAACTGGCCTTTCAAAAAAACACCAAATTTGATCCAAATTGTTGAACTGGTTGCCACCCGACGTGAAGTTGTAATTCATAAGCCAGTGGCTTCTCCCACATTCGTGGTCACTTAGGGTCGTAAAACAACTGCCCTTCAAGGCCTGATTATTAAATCTCATCTAACTAACTGACATAGCATGATTACAATATGAAGAGCAATTTTTCACGATATGACAATAAATGCAAACAATTGTAAAATTGTAAATTTGGCAAGCTGCATGTTCTAAAGCAGCGTTGAAATTTTATAGTTTTCCTAATCTGAACTTGTGGGCTGTAAACTTGGCATAATGTAATCGTGATCTATTGAATTTCTTCTTGAAAATGACTCTCTTAGAATTCAGACAATCATAGGAAAAACTTGTTGGAACAACCTGCCATGGTGGAAAATGTTTGTTTGGGAGGCTCCTTCCCATAAATTTGGGTATCTGGAAGAAAACTGGGAGGGAAATTTTTCTTTCTTTTTATATGAAAATATAGAAAGAATTATGGAAAATTCCTTTACTCCCTTCCTGGGAATTGAACATTTTTTGCAGTCTTGTAACCTCCACCTTCCCCCATAAGTTAACAATGTAGACACAATCGTAACAATGTAAAAGAGCTGTCAAGTTTATTTTTCAGAATATTAAAGATAACAATTTGCTATCTTCTCTAATGTTGGGTCCCTACTAAACAATTTATTTACATTACAATTTAATAGGAACAATGAACAGTTCTTATAGAATCAATTACACATAAACCTACGATATTTAAACAAGAGTCAAAGGGATGCAAAACTTGGTTCACAGTTCTTGGAAAAATATGACAGTGATGTATTTTTGGACTACATTTAAGAATGACAAACAGTGACTTGGTTTATGTCCTTGTTCATCTGATTCTAAACAAGGTTTTCTCGGAATAGAAGGATTTGACAATAGTTTCATTTTCAGTACTTCAGATTGCTAGACTTTGGAGTGACTGTTCAAAGGTCTTATTTGTTTGAGTGGGAGACTGAAAATGTCACAGAGTGTTAGAAGCACTACTTGCTTCACCGTAGTCCGTAACCCTAACTTAACCCTATCAGCAACTGTAACCCTAACCATAAAAGTTTCCCTTAAACCTTCACAGGGTTCTAGCCAGGCCATTCAAACTGGGTGCTGCACCCAGTTTGAATTTACTTTTTTAAGTCAGCACCCAGTTTGAAATTTCACCAACAAGTTTGAATCACTGCCCAGTTTGAATTTCATCACACTCATACTCTAAACATAGGCTACACTGCACAGTATCAGACACATAACATTCCATTGAATGATTGTACTGATATTGGAAATAACCAAAAATCAGGCAACATTCCATTGAATGATTGTACTGATATTGGAAATAACCAAAAATCAGGCAACTGACCACAGACAAGGTCAGTTAGATCTTGAGATATGGCCAACATCATGTGAGAATGATCAATGTTGATTAACTACCATCGGGTTTGACATTTTTTCTAGCTAGAATGCTGCTTTAACCTAACTCCTTCACTGACTTCCATTACTCTAATGCTATCCAACCTACCGCAATGTCATAGTGTTTGTAACCATGTCTGGTTCTCTTAAATTGCATACCCATTACATGCACTTTTTCAATCTGTTTGATGTGAGTAGAGTGCCTTTTCTTACCTCACAAGCTCCATCCCTTTTGACGGGCAAAATCTTGTCTAGTCTATTACACATTTAGTGTAGCCAGCTGGGAAGCAGCTGAAGACCCATGTTTGACTGTTGTACTGAAACATGTTGAATCTTGCCCAGCAGTGGGAGTGGCTTACCAATTGTGTTGTAAGGGGAAAGCACTCTATAAAGACAAACCTGGACAGCAAGTGATGGTTGTATTTGAGTCTTAGGTAACTGGGGTGTATTACCCTTTAATTTTTCAATTTCCTTCCTTACCTGTATCATGGATGGTTGCCCACTAAATTGTATCTTGATTCATTCAATTTCAATGAATATTAGGGTCTGATATAGACAATAAATGAAGACAGTTTAAGGCTGATGGACCCCACTAATGGCTGCCTACAGTCAGGGCTGGAAAAAATATAAATTTCCCTGCAAGCAAATCAAATTTCCCAGAAAGCAAATCAAAATTTCCCAAATACTGCATATGTTTACATACAAAAGTAGTCAAATTTCCCTCCAAATGCCAAAATTTCCCTGCAATGACATTCCCAAATTGCTGGTTTTTTCCAGCCATGCCTACAGTCACTAAACACAAGAGCTGATCGGATTCGTTTTTATGGGAATGTAAATATATGAAATGCCTTATTCTCCCTTCCTCCCTCCCCACCTTCTTTTCTAAACCTTTTCTGCACCTACCAAAATTGAAAAATATGTATTTTAAATCAAGCAGTCCACTTCTGTCAAAAAGTTTTAAATATTAAACACACAGAAGGGAAGAACATATTAGGTGTCACTGAGTTCTACTGTGACATTTATGGACAACCCTCTTAACTTTGATACAATTATAGTAGAAATTCAACAAGCCTAATTTAAACCAGAAGGGCACATAGAATGCTTTGAATCACTTGCTGTGTTTCAAAATTTTATTTTAAAGCGTCATCTATTTGTATTACATCTCCTTTAATCTCTCTGAGAATATTATTCATTAAGATTTCAATCAGGCCATGCAATATTAAAGGTAAATTAAGAATTTAAATGAAAGGGGATAGAAAATGAAACTTTTGCGCAAAGAAATAGGCATAGCGTGTAAGTGTGCTTCTTTAAAGGCCCAGTTCTCTCGCCCAAAAGTACTGTACAATTCTCCTAACCTTCTTAATTAAGCCCCTTCCACAGTTGTCTGAAATTCACCCTCATCCAGACACAATATCATTTTATTGCTTCAGGGTGAATTAAGAAAGCTCAATGTGTATAATCAAAACACTATCAGAACAGTTCGTGCTGTGTAATATAAGTTTTGATACTCTGCATTGTTTGAATTAGCAGTCAATCAAAAGGCTGAGCCAATTGAGAGTTTCTGTTACCCTATACTAGAAGTGTAGTTTGAGGTGAGAGGATTGTCCCTTTAAAATAATTGTTGCCTTTATTTGTGAGCATTTCACAGGTTGGCCCTGCTTTGTCATTTTTGCTCTCTCTGGAAGAATTTTAAGTTTGTATTGATGCTTAAAATAATTAAAAATGACATTTATATGACAATACTACAAAGCTATTTTTGTTGGTGCTATGATGAAGCAAAATAAATACACTATTTTCTTTGAAAATTCATGTTATATTCAGAGTTGAAGTAAGAAATATCAGAGTGTGGAATGGCAATTGCTTCAATAACTTTCAAAAAGCACATCACCTCCATCAAAATGTTGGCTTAGACAAGATGAGAATTACTGGTTCAGAGATTCCGTTGTAAATTTGTAACTTGTTAGATGGTAAATGTGGGAATTTGCGAGGGTCTAATTGACTCCATTTTAACCCAAGTATGGGTCAGCAAAAATCATTGCTGGTATTTATCGTCCCTCACCGACCTTAAATTGCTGCAACCCTGGCTATGAAACTGTAATATGCAGCATAGTGAGATTAACCCTTTACCGTTGTGCTCCGATCGGGGCACATTTGCGCGCCTCAGGAGCGGGTGCAAAAGCTGACGTAGCCCGCCCCCCATTGGCTTCCGTAGGCCATTGACCCCGTGACCTTAAACTATTGTCTCTCTCATTGTTGTGGCCAAATTTTCGGGTAGCTACTCGCAGTTTCGAGCTCCGCGTGAAACAGTAAAGATGGGTGACAGCCCAGCTCTCCGCATTGGTCCAAAAGGACCCAAACAACGGCAAAGGGTTAAAATAAGCCTGTGGAGTGTGTTTACTGCAAAGCTGATGCCACTGTCTCTGCATGTGTGCACGTTACCCTCTAGCCGAGTGGTGCAGGTATTTTAGATTAACCCTTTACCGTTGTGCTCCAATCGGGGCACATTTGCCCGCCTCAGAAGCGGACGTAGCCCGCCCCGCATCGGCTTCCGTAGTCCATTGACCCTGTGACCTTAAACTATTGTCTCTCTCGTTGTTGTGGCCAAATTTTCGGGTAGCTACTCGCAGTTTCGAGCTCCGCATGAAACAGTAAAGATGGGTGACAGCCGAGCTCTCCGCATTGGTCCAAAAGGACCCAAACAAAGGTAAAGGGTTAACTGGTTCTTCAATTCAGAAACTCATTTACGCTTTGTCATTCCTGATGGTATGTGACAATATCCAAATTTAACAGGTGTGGGAAAATTTGTTGAATTCTATGAACCAATTCAATGAACCAATTCAATGAGCCACTTTAAGAATTGTTATTTTCTGAAAAAAGTTCAAAGACCTTGATATTTTTTGAAAGGAAAAAGACTCTTTAGATGACTGTAGTCTGTGAATTATACCAAAAGTAAATTGCCCTCTTGGAAAAAGGGAGGGAAAATTTATTGAAACCTGGTACTTTAGTAGTCAAAATTCTGTAAGACCAACCTCAGGGTTATATTTGTTGTTGAAGGGAAGTTAGTGTCACATGACTCCAAATAATACCTACTGTAACTGAGTTGTTCTGAATGGCAGAAAGTTCTTGATTGTAATATTTTTGTAGGGGACTGGCTGCATAGTGATATTGGAATTTTGAGTGATTCATTCCATCAGCCTGGACATAGCAGTCATTGGCATCATCAAAAATTGGTCATTGCAATCTGATGCAACTCATTGTTTTTGTATCCTACACACTACTGGGAATTGTTACGAAAGATGGCAAACTGACCACAAAGTTTGTGGTTAGCGTGTCTGGAAAACTATTCATGGTTTGAGTTGTTAATTTTAGACTCACAGAAAAGGTCAAAGTAGGAAATTCTTTCATTAAAATATGATTAAAAGGGCCCAAGTAGTGTAACTTGCTACCACAGTCTGGCATGAACAGTCGATCTTTGAAAGGAAACAATTTGCATAACATCCATTTTTATGTGGCTTAAATATAATTTAGTAGATATTCCTGTTTTTACAAACCAGGGTTTCCCTGGTTATGGAAAACCTATAAGGTAATGAAAATGTAGATAATTATTTGAAGGCCATTAAGTCTTAACCCTTTACCATTGTGCTCCAATCGGGGCATATTCGCGCGCCTTGGGAGTGGGCGGAAAAGCGGATGTAGCACGCCCCGCATCAGCTTCTGTAGGCTATTGACCCTGTGACCTTAGACTATTGTCTCTCTCATTGTTGTGGCCGAATTTTCGAGTAGCTACTCGCAGTTTCGAGCTCCGCGTGAAACAGTAAAGATGGGTGGCAGCCGCACCCTCCATATGGGTCCAAAAGGACCCAAACAAAGGTAAAGGGTTAAACAAATTTAGGGAAATTTTCTTAAGTTTCAGAGAAGTTAAAATTTTCACAATGTGTCAAAGATTTAACCTCACTCGTATTTATCAATATGTACCCATTACATGAAAGTTTATTCTTCTCTTCACCTTGTAATTTGCTGTTTTAGAAAAAATTGGTCTACATTAAGACAAGAAGATTGTCATGAATGTGTTTTTAAATGGACTTCCTATATACATGGACAGAGCATGTAAAGAGTATACCCTCTCCATAGATTGATGCCACCAACTGGGGAAAAAAAGGCCCACCAAGATGGCCACCTTGAAGCTAAAATTTGTACTATTTTACAATGACTGTAATATTTTAAACAAAAGTTTAATTTGAATGAGAAAAAATATCATTTTCCTGCAATATGTGTAGTGGTTTGACCTTCCCCAGCATTATTTCCAAAATATTTCAACTTTCTTGCAAAATCTGTTGATTTACTTGAACAAGTCCAAACTATCACACAAAACCATGGCTGCAAAATCTGTTGATTTACTTGAGCAAGTCCAAACTATCACACAAAACCATGGCAGACAGCCATCTTGGTACGCTTTTTCTCACACGTTCGGTAAGGACAAAACACCATGATGTATGCTCTGTTCATGTATAGGAAGTCTGTGGTCTTTTAGTCCCGGAAAAAAAAGTTGTGAAAACTGATTTCACTTAAGAGCAGGAAATCAGATTTATGGACCACATTGATTTTTCATTGGTATTCAATAGGCCGGGAACGGGATGAAATGTAGCAGTCATAATGTCAGTAAGTTCAATTATATTAAATGTGTACAATAGCCAATGGTTTACAAGTTCAAATTTAAAGATTTTTTCAAATACCTGTAGGAATGTATGTAAACAATATATTTGCCTTCAATAGGGATATGCTGACCAGCCTAGGGCCCCCTGTAGGTCGGGGGTTGTAGAATATGCCTACAGTATTCCCCCCCCCCCGTCATAAGAAGGAACTAAAGAGAGACCAAACTTGCACTTGAACCATACATGAAAAGAAATTTGCTTTTTATTAAGTTGACTGACACTATATAACACATTTGTGTTGGTGTGTCGTTAAATCTCATATAACTAAGTAACTAGCTAGCTTGCCTAGGTGTCAAAAACTAGTCATTACTGTACTACAAGCAGAGGAAGAGGTATATTTTGGTAAGATGCTACAACCAGAAATTTGTCTAGGAGGGCACACAACCTTTCTACAGACTCAAGGTAATAGCACCACCAAGTCGAGGCAAAGCATTCAGAAAATTTTGGCAGAAAACGCCTCCCAGATTGCTGGAGATTGCACACCCCAGGGCTCTTTATGACGTACTAATTGGAAAAATACAAGCAATATTTTTAAGGACAATAAAAAAGTAGCCAGAATATGCTCAATGGGAGTCTTCTGCCAGGTGTCACCCCCTCTCCAGTAACACACATGGATTTTCCTCTGCACTCATTTCATTTAATTTCTTTTTGTGTCTTCATAATGTATCAATTATTCTAGAAGTGATTACTATACAATATTAACTTTTAATAGAAATGTGAAAGGAAGTGTTCTATGAAACCTTAACCCTTTACCGTTGTGCTCCGATCGGGGCATATTTGCACGTGTCGGGAGTGGGCGGAAAAGCGGACGTAGCACGCCCCGCATCAGCTTCCGTAGGTCATTGACCCTGTGACCTTAAACTATTTTCTCTCTCGCTGTTGTGGCCGAATTTTCGGGTAGCTACTCGCAGTTTCGAGCTCCGCGTGAAACAGTAAAGATGGGTGACAGCCGAGCTCTCCGTATGGGTCCAAAAGTACCCAAACAACGGTAAAGGGTTAATAAGCTTGTCTGGTGGTAACACTTCCTGAATACATGGAAGGAGAAAAAAGAAAGAGATACAAGTCAAAGGAAGACATAGCAGCTTTCAACATGAAGAGGTTTGTTTATTAAAGTAAAATGTTAACAGAGAAGTTTAAGCAAAAATTAATTTTCACATGTGAAAGAAGAACTAAATCTACCAGTGTGGTGAAATTTCCATTCAAATCAGACATTTATTTCTTGAGATACCAGCAAATGAAGTTAGATTTATGTTCCAAAGTGAAATTGAGGGCAGCAGAGATTTAAGCACTTCCTCATATTAGCAAGGAAGGAATGGGCACTTTGTTTCCCTTTGTTTTTTCAGACTGTTGTGTTGACCTTGAAGTTAATAGGAATAGGACCCCATAGGGACTGCAAAGTTTGAAAAGTTCTAATGTCACTTTGGCAATCACATTTTGATAATATGGGACTGTTGATGAGAAAATAGGCTGTAAAGTATTAAAGAAAAACAAAAGAATGTCCATTAATGTGGAGACATGATGTCACGTGTGCTTGCTTCAAGTTCACTGTTTGCTGAAAATGTGGCAGCTTTACTTGCTCATATTGTGATAACCACACATCAGATTTTAATGTAAATTTCCTCAAAATGCATAGAATAAGTACCCCTCTAATATTTAAATCAAAACTTGATATGACCTAAACCCTTCTTTTAAGAAGTATCTAAACAGTAATCGGTTAAGTTCCATTTAAAGGACTTAACAGTAGGTAAATCTAATTCCAGGGGCAATTTGTTCCAGGTCATGATGCTTAGTGCACTATTTATAGCTGTTGCAAGCAAAGGATGCATCGCAATGTGTGGTACTGTATGGACATTACTCACTTCTCTCTTGTTGCATGTGTGGATATGTCTAAATTATAACTGAGAAGATTATCAAGGCTAACAGTCCTGAAAAATATGGTGAATGGAACTGTACATAATTATAGCAACTTTCAAGTGAATTGTATCATGGAACTTTAAAAGATGCAGTGATGCAAAGAGCACACTCGTGTGGTCATTATATTTAACAAAAAAATTGTGACAAATAGCTCTTTTTGAAGAACTGTTAACATACTTAAACATTTTTTACATGGGCCAGACGGTATGGCAAGACAATATGTAAGATGCTGGTAGATTAATGTAAGAGGTTCACTGTATGAAGTATACTCCTGGGAAGAATGTGTTTTTAACTAAGATTGGATTTCTGTACCTTTAGCAATTGTACAGTAGCAGCTAAAAAGTGAATGTGATTATTCCTAAGGTGAAGTGGATGCAAACCCCTAAAAACTTAATATGGTCACGTTGGTCAGCTTACGGTAGCAAACCAGCATAATCACTGCAAATGGAATTTATTAACCCTTTGCCGTTGTGATCCGATCGGGGCATATTTGCGTGCCTCTGGAATGGGCAGGAGGGCGGACGTAGCCCGCCCCGCATCGGCTTCCGTAGGCCATTGACCCCGTGACCTTAAACTATTGTCTCTCTTGCTGTTGTGGACGAATTTTCGGGTAGCTACTCGCAGTTTCGAGCTCTGCGTGAAACAGTAAAGATGTGTGACAGCTGAGCTCTCTGCATGGGTCCAAAAGGACCCAAACAACGGTAACGGGTTAAGCAGCAAAGCAGGGGTATGGCTTTGACAGAGGTCAGCAGACAGTGGTCATTTATGCTACGAGGTCCAAGTGGAAGGCTAAATTTTTAAGTGGCACTTGAAAACCCCCCTCACATTGACAGCATTCTTTCAATTATACCACTCGGAAAATTGAAAGGATGGATCAGCTTACAGTCATTAAATTTAAAATTAGTAACTAGTAAAACCATTTAAATGTCATTGTATTTCTCTTTGACAATGTTTCCTCCTTTCATGGATAAAGTTTGCCCCACAATTAAAACAAGAGATTGTGCATTATTAATTCGTTAAGTTTAGTTTCACAATCATTAAGTTCATTCACCGTTGTTTTATAATGTTTTACTGTTATTGTTATTTTCTTTCATAATCGATCATAAAGGGTTTATAGTTAACAAGAGTTTTATAAATATCTTTGTTCATATTTATAATGTTTTCTATTAGTTTGATTTGTTTAATGTGACCACCATTAAAGCTTAATATTCTTTGTCTAAACCTGATAATAAGTTACCAAAAACCTACAATGTCGAAAAGTATACTTTAAGAATTTTTTGGGGGGTGGGGGATGGGGGTTGGTAGGGAGGTAGGGTTAGGAGGGATGCTCCCTGAAGCCTTTTATCAAACTGTTCTCTGTTGCCATTGTAAAACCTGAAGACTACTTTTTACTAGAGGTATTATATTTTACAGGGTAAAACTTTCATGACACTGTTTTGCTTTTTTTTTTATGAAAACAGTCTTGATATCAAGAAAGTTAAACATATAAACTGCTGTTTCCTGTTTTGAAGCTGACAGACATACTGTATAGTCATTACAATGAAATTAAAGAAGATAGATCTCTGGTTAAAAAAGTATTCAAACTTGCCACAAGTGATGCAGAGGTTCGGAATGGTAGTACAGTAGGGGATCTGTAGCTGGTACACACATGCTTTTTCAAGGTTTTGTAGGAAGGAAAAGTTGCCCCCAACACTGGAAATTGAAGGGGGTTATCCACACATTCCCCTTAACAGAAAGTTCACAGTTTCTGTCACCAAATTCCTACAGCCTTAGAAAAAAATAGTTGAGACACCTTTCCCCATATATATTGTTGTGCACAACTTTGAAAACCCTAGTCACCTTGTTCCATCCAAATACAGTACATTCCCCCTCCCCGATACAATGTTGTGTTTCAAAGAAAAAGGATGCATCCTAAATTGGTCTATAGATTCAGCATTGTTCAGGGGAGTGGCAGTGCTCAAATGAGGTTTACCCAAGATGGATAGCTCCAAATCAGGGGTTGTAAGTTAGGGTCAAAGGCCAGACTTACTTGAATTTACTTGTAGCAATGGGTGAGATAGAGCGCACTGAATTACATAGTTTGCTCTCCTGGAAGAAACCCCAAATACACCCCTTGGATCTTGTGAGGGAAGTTTGAACTTTAAGTTTGGGCAGTTTAGAGCTCCTTGTGAGCTGGCGTACTCACCACTGGCTGACACTTGAGAGCCTAGAATGTATTGCCCCAGACTGATCATACAGTTTAAAGAACAATTTTACGTTTGGTTACTACTCCAAACTGAGTGTGTTTGCCTCTCAATATATTGCCTGCTCCTCTGTTCATTCTACAGTACATAAAATGTCACTAATGTGCAGATGACATTGACCTTATCAGATTTTTATTACATCTATGTTAGTGCATTTAAAAATTTTCATGTTTGTCAATTTTCTAGATTGTCATTGTACTGTAGACATATATCCTGTGTAATCCTACTTGTATCTGCCTTTAAAAGTTTAAATCAATCAGCTCCAGTTTATTTGAAGAAAGAGTAACTGATAACAATTCCTAAAATTTTACACCCTGTTTGCTGGGGTTGTACAGTAGAATTTACCCTCTGTATTCTCCGCCTTTCTAAGAGGTGACTAACCAGAAGTGTTTTCACCAACTATGAACTTGAGTTAAATTAACCTTTACCTACCCACCCAACCAACCTGGCTAGCACTTAAACACATGTTGGTGCTTTGCCAAAACCGCATCAAAGAACTTCATCATAGATTGATTATTCAATAACCCCCCCCCCCCCCCTCTATTTCATCAAAATCAAAGCTTTTGAATACTGTATATCTAATATACATGTACTCCTGGAAAATCTGACCTGCCTTGACACAGCGAAAATGAAATGAGGTGTTTATGACCGTAAATTCATTGAACAGGGAGTTGTAAATTTAGAATGTAGTCATAGAATTGTTAATATGGAACTTTTGTTAAAGTAATGAATGTGACATTGCAAAATATACAAAGGATGAAGCCTCTTTCAGGGTATTTAGGCCAATCATAAAAAACATTTTGCAGACCTATGAATGTACAATTACCTTGAAAACATCTGAACCGTGATGGCCTGAAGGTACTGTAGTTTGCAAATTTTTCAATAGTGCTCGATTTAGAATATAGTACTTTCTCACACCATTTTCTCCAAAGGGGTAATGTTGAACTGTTGTTCCCACTCAGAAAGGTGAACAACCTGTCAAATATGGTTTCCTTTAAAAGTACATGGACTTGAATAATACTGACCAAAAAGTCAATATTTTTATGTGAACCACACTAAAATCAACATTGTGCAGAATTATTGGTCAGGTTTGTGGAAGCAAAGATGATTGCCCTAAGGTCAGTGACCCCTACTTGTTGCAAGAATTTAACTAATTTTCATTGATATAAAAACAACAAGTTAACGGTTTGTCTAAGATTTCAACTGAAGAGCTTTCCTTAGTTGCTTAGTTGCCATGCTTTGAAATTTACAAGATATGTTTTACTTTCTCTTAAAAGTAGAATTCCATTTTTCCAGAAATAATGCAGTCAGAAAAAAGGGAAATGAATACAAGTACTTGAAAATGAAAGCATTCTTTTAATGAAATCCCATGATCACAGCATGTTCATATACCTTTGCCATGCTTTGAATTGATTTGAGGGCACTCACCAAGTTTGTTTCAACAAAGCCTTGTAGTTGCACTAACGTTCTTCTCCTATGAAATATGGTTGACCATCTCCACTGTCATAAGGGACCGCGTGTTTGGTCTAACGGTAGAGCATCCGCCTCTCACGCGGAAGGCCCGGGTTCACTTCCCAGGTCGAGTCACACCAAAGACTCTAAAAAAGGAACCTACTGCCATTGTGCGTGATGCTCAGCATAAGCAATGGAGTAGGGAAAACAAGCCAGTGAGCCACAACTGGAAAAAAGGCCGTGGCCGGCTCAACTTGAACCAATAGGTTGGAAACTGGGCCGTAAAACTACATCTAACTAACTAACTCTACAATCATAAGCTAAGATACTGTAATGTTTTGAGGACACTCTTTTGCTAGTGTTTTAAGCACCCTCAGGACAACATATGTTACCCATAGATAAAAGGTTAACAGTTGAAATGTAAGTGCCATTTAAAGGCCCAATTCTCTCAACCCAAACAGTACCAATTCTCCAAACCTCCTTACAGAAGTCCCTCTCACAATTGTCTGAAATTTATCCTTATTCAGGCACAATCTCAGTTTATTGCTTCAGGGTGAGTATTAAAAAGCTCAGTGTGTAAGATCAAAACACTCTCAGTGCTCTTCATGCTGTGTAATATAAGCTTTGGCACTTTGCATTGTTTGAATTACCTGTCAATCAAAGAGTGGGACCAATTAAAAATTTGGGCAAACCCCTAGAGGAATTGTAGTTTGGAGTGAGAGGATTGGTTTTTTTACTATGGAAATTGAATGTCTGGGCTTCAAAGAATTTTTAGGTTTTCTTGGCCTGAAAATACTGTATGTATGTTTCATATTTATATCAAATTTTCCAGTAGCTACGAGCTAAGATTACACAAGCCCTAATTTACCCAGATTTACCCCAAAATTGATTCAAATTTATCCGATTGTGAAACTTACTTGCAAGATCGTTCTAGCATTCAATTTTCTCCTCTTTTTCAGTTGTGTTGATCTATATAAAGCTATGCTATGTGACTGTGGCTTGGTGCAGTCATATAGTAAATTGTTATAGATGAATATGGACAGCCAAGTTATGGTCTGATACTAAGTTGGCCATAACTTTGGTCCATTACCTTTAGTCTTTCAAATTCCTCGCTTACCTGTATCATGGATGGGTGTACACTGAGTTGTTTCTTTATTACCTCGATTACACTGAATATGAAGGGTTTAAAGTTCATGTAGACAATAATTGAAGATAATTTAAAGGGCAAGAGCAGTCATCCCAAATTGAAGTAGTGTAGTAGACTGCTCAGTTTCATGATTGGCTGTTGGGAGTCATGTGACAACATTTTTTCTCTTCAGATGTGAAATTTACCAGAGATAACTGCTCGGTTTACCTTGAATATGCAATAGTAAAGTCATAAAATGTAAGGAGATACTTTGAAGAGAAACAAGACAAAAATTGTGTTATTCAGCTTTTTCTTCAAAATAAGTTTGGGGGGACTGCCCTTTACCTTTAAGGCTGATGGCCCCCACTAATGGCTACCTGCAGTCCCTTAACACAAGTGCTGATTGGATTTGTCAAATGTATAGCTCAAAGTAAGCTCAAGAATGGTGTGGTTATGAATATTCTGCCTGAAACATTGAATAGTTCATTCTTTAAAAGCCAAATCCTCTCCGCCCAGACATTTCCAATTCTCCGAACCTATTACTTATTAAGCAGTGTAAAATTCATCATCATCCAGACCCTATCTCAGTTTGGTTTATGGCTCCAAGGTGAGTATACAATCTTGACTCCAATGTAGTGTAATCAAAACACACTCAATGCTGTGCATTCTGTGTAGTATGAGCTGCAGTACTACAGTATACTCTGCTTTTTTGTTTGTTTTTTTGTTTGTTTGTTTGTTTGTTTGTTTGTTTGTTTGATTGATTGTTAAATTTGCTGTCTGTCAGAGCTGTGTCAATTGATAATTTCTGTAGACTACAGTCCATCCAGTTTAGGGTGAGAGTATTTTTTACTTATTTTTATTCATTTGGGGGATGTAGCCATCAGTGTTGGTGTACAGTATAGTGACATCACCATAGTCCTCAATAAGTAGGGCTGGGATCATATTAAAATTGTCTGGTTCTGATATTTAAATTCTCTTTTATTTTAAGTGTGTGTGGGTTGATTTTGTGGTTTTCAATATATGAAGAGTCATGCAGCAAATTTACCTTAGCTTGCTGAATTAAGTCTTAGGTAATTAATGCAGTCTAAGGAGAAAACTGCCACTCCCAAGTAAAGAACCCTACCAGTGCAGGTCTATGTTAAAGGTAACTTGTTCTAGTTAAATTTATATCTGCTCCAGTAAGCAGCAGCTATAATAAAACTCTGATGCCCATAATTGTGACAATGAGCATTTCACATTACATCCCCTCCCCGGCAAAAAAAAAAAAAAAAAAAAGTAGCACCGGCTTAAAATGGATCAGATTACTCATGATCCTTGAAGATTTAGATTTGAAGCATTCATTGTAATCTGAGATAAAGTGCCATCCAATGATAATTTTAAAATCTTTGAGAAGCGCCTAAAGATCTGTATACATGAGCAACATTTGCAAAACTTCTCAAAACTCTCCACCTGCAACAAACCCAAAATATGCTTGTTTTCGGTTTGTTGCACAGTGTAGACAGGGTAAAACAATTTGAAAATATGTTGAAAATGTTTTGAGAATGTTTTGAAAAGAATTGACAGGACATTTCTTTTGCAACATTTCCGAAACAATTTCAAAACATGCTGTATACCCTGTCGACACTGTGCAACAAACCGAAAACAAGCATGTTTTGGGTTTGTTGCAGGTGAAGTATTTTGAGAATGC
This sequence comes from Holothuria scabra, assembly GCA_037179385.1. Taxonomy (NCBI): domain Eukaryota; kingdom Metazoa; phylum Echinodermata; class Holothuroidea; order Aspidochirotida; family Holothuriidae; genus Holothuria; species Holothuria scabra. The sequence goes on along the minus strand of CM074200.1, from coordinate 21,569,897 downwards.
TTTACAAATGTTTCTCGTGTATACAGGCCTTAAATGAGCACCTCGTTGATATTAATGACAGCTCTTTACAAGTTTGGTCATTGGAAGATTTCGCTAATTGTGTTTTATTTTGTCTTTACTTTTGGTGACTTTTCAGGGACCCAGATGGGGCTGTTGCATATGCAAAACAGGTCATCTCTGATTTGCTGTGTAACAGAGTCGACATTTCTCAGCTGGTCATAACAAAGGAGCTTACAAAGACAGGGGAGGAGTATGCAGGCAAGCAGGCACATGTTGAACTTGCGGAGAGAATGAAAAAACGTGATGCAGGCAGTGCCCCAGCATTAGGAGACCGTGTACCATATGTCATCATTGGTGGCGCCAAAGGAGCAGCGGCTTACGAGAAGTCAGAGGTGAATATATCTTGCTGGAGCATATCTTTTAAACTGGAAAGGGGAAGGGGCCTCTATGTAGTTTTATGTGTGGCCAGGTGTTGTGTGAATGTATGCAGTATAATGGTATACAGTATGTTGGTCATTTTGTAGAGATGTCTCTACTTTCATGTCCTAGAATGGCATTGCTCCTGCTTCAATAATGATAATAATGACAATAATAGAACTTGAAGAGCGATGCAATCTACAAAGTATTCAATAGTGCTAAGCAACCCTAATGAAAAGCTACCTAGAAAAAATGAGCTTTTAAACATGTTTGAAACTACATGCAACAGAAGGAAAACTGTCAATGAACAGAATTGGGCGGAGAGTAAGTTCCATAGCTTTGGCCCAGCTGACAGATTGGCATGATTCCTCCAGTTTTTCAAATTAGTTCTGGAAACAGTTGGTGTACAGTAAGTGTATTTTTAAAATGCAAAGTGGATAGAGTATTGACCTAAAAAGTCAGATTATTAGACAAGTTGGAGGTTGCCATGTGAGGAATGCATTTATACACGAGCCATTGTACTCTAAAGTGAATTCTGGCTTGACTGGGGATCAGTGCATAGAATGAATGATGCTTAGCAATCACCTAAGTGTCTCAAGTATAGGGCAGAGTCATTTATCTAACTGGCAGTTATGGCCAAGTCACTTATATGTATTTCCTTTGCCCACCTGCCCATACTGGCTGGTTAGATAAATGACTCACCCCTAAGTTCCCTTCCATTGTTAACATGTTCTTCAAACCTGAGCCACACCTCCCTGACAGTTTGCCTAATTCATAGGCATTTATGCTGCACTAACTTCATCCAATTCAGACTGAATATGGTCAATCAGGCTGTTGACTTTAACAACGTGATTTTTCTCAAATTGGGGAACACAGCTGGGACTACAGGCAACACAAAAACCTTGATGTCTTTGATTATCATGGCAGTGTGATCAGGCCTTAATGCTCCAAATAATGCAATGAATCTTCATCTATACCACCCTCAGGTAGATGTTGGTCAAGGTCCAGTCTGTGACATTTTGCCTTTCATTTATAACAGTTTCAAGATATCATTCATTGAGCACCACAAAATAACCTCACTACAGACCTTCTGATGTTGATGTCTATGATCTATTCAAAATGGTTTGTGGAATGTTGGTCAATTACAGTTTTCACTGCATAGCTTTGAAGATCAAACCGTCTCACGTTAGCACTCCAAATGGTTGAAATTTCCTCTTCCACTTTATTTACCTTTAGCCACTCCCACATCTGTCAGAAAGTTCTCTTAATATGCAGATCACATTCCTAAATAATTGCTTTATGACACATCCTGGCAAACTTAAAAGGTCCTAGTGTGTTGTCAGAACACTTTTAGTACATGCTGTGTATATGGTAAAAAACCAGCATCTTTTGAATGTGATATCAGATAAAGAGCAGTACCACATGAGAATGTTGCCATGGTCTGCCACCTGTCCAGCATAAGCGGAGGAGTACTAGAGAAAGCAAGTCAGTGAGTGGCAACTACAAAAAAAGCCTGTGGCTTGCCCCCTATTTAAAGGCCCAGTTCTCTCACCCCAAACAGTGCCAACTCTCCTAACCTTCTTACTTAAGCCTCTCCCACAATTGTCTGAAATTCATCCTCATCCAGATACAATCTCAGTTTATTGCTTGAAGGTGAGTATAGAAAAACTCAATGTGTATTACCAAAACACTCTCAGTACCGTTCATGCTGTGTAATATAAGCTGTGGTACTCTGCATTGTTTGAATTAGCTATCAATCAAAGAGCTGAGCAAATTGAGAATTTTGGTACCTCCATACCAAAATTGTAGTTTGAGGTTAGAGGTTTGGCCCTTTAAACCAGTTTGTTTGAGACTAAGCCATAAGAACCTCAACTCTCTACAACCTCTGTCCATCAAAAGTGTAGTTTGAAGTTACAGTTGTTTGACTTTTTTATTATTTGCCATAGCAACAGATAAAATGTTACTTCACTGTAATGCTTCCCCTCCCAATATTTAAACAACCTACATGAAGTATGGGCTTGATGTCATGACATGCATCTTAACCCATTTTCGATTTTTAGGTTATGTATGCTTTTCATGTTTTATATAGGTATTTGCATTTATGTTCTGGCATAGTTTTTCATCCTTGCTTTTGTTTATTTGTTTATGTCGGTCAGATTGCTTTATACTTGACAGCTGACCTGGTTTACTTTCGTTTGCCAATTGACACAGAATGTGATAAAAGATGTAGTTGCATCCTGTTTGCATATTTTAGGAACTTTCAGTTTACATGTTGAAATGAAATATGTTTTCTTCCTCAGGATCCAATGTATGTTCTTGAGCATAATCTCCCAATAGATACCAAGTACTACGTAGAGAATCAACTCAAGGGACCCCTCCTTCGAATATTTGAACCTGTGGTCGGGGAAAACAAGACAGAAGCTGTGCTTTTGAGTAAGATATTCTTTTTGTCATGCTTCAGTCAAAAAAATATACAAATAAAGCTCCATGCTGTCACATGGCCATTCAATCATAGAATGCCCTTCCATTTGATAGAGACCCTGGATCCAGACACAATGGAACCATTTTAGGGTTTACCCAGTCATTGAAGATTTGGAAAAAATCATGCAAATTTGGAAAAAATAAATTTAAGGCCTGGAAAAGTTTTAAAATTCAGGGAAATTGTATGAAGTCTAGTTTAAGTCCTGGAAATTTTACAAAGTGTTATTATTCCATTCTCACCTACAGTCATTTAAAATATCAAAATATATTCAATAAATATTAAAGTTTATTGTTCTCCTTACCTCAAACTTTTTGTAATTTTATCTTACAAGTCAAGGAAGTGTCGTGGAAATTATTAATTTGGTTCTCGGAAAATTATGAAAATTGATTCTGCAGAAAGTGCAAGAAACCTGTGGGTGGGTAACTGCAGTCTAGCTATTTGTCAATGAGTTGCAAACGCTTTCATAATGTTATACAGTGGGAGCTGTGTACTAGCAACCAATATGCACAAGTATACAAGTAAGCTTACTGAGGTATTATGGTAGCCGTGTCAACATTGTCATGGTCGAATGTTCCCAGACTGGGAAAATTGACAATTTCCTGGGAGCAGGGGATGCTCTGGGAATAATCAACCATGACACTAATCATTGCTAACCATTAAATAATATGAAGAAGGGGATCATGGACTTCTAACACTGAACACTGAGACCCTTCTTATCTTTGGCCAATGTGAATACCTGACACAGTGTTGGACCTTGAGAACATCTAATGCTGGGGACATTGTTTGGATAGACCTTGCTTCTCAGTGGCCAATGTGCCTACACTTGACAGTATGACTGAATCTTTGTGACCATCACTACAAAAAAAAAAAAAAAAACAAATAAAATAATCAAAGGAAGAAAAGATTAAAAGATCCTGTGTTGTTTAAATGCTACATCTAGCCTCTGAAATTGCAATATATGATTTTTGCAGTGGTGAAGTTACCCACAGAAAATATTGCCAGGGTATGTGTAGTTGTTCGTGGATTGTGGGTAAGGGACTCTGTAGAAGAGGGGGTCCCTCTGCTTTGGGCAAAAAGGATTGCCTGTAACCAGGAAGTGAGATCTTTATTTTCTTGAACATGATTTGCTACTTTGAAGGTTATTCCTCCAATTCACAATTGACTGGAGTAAAAAGTTCTAAGTGGAAATTGATAACCTGAATGTAATAATTAGTATTCCTAATATCCTCAGACTATTGTTGCAAAAGACATCAATGATAAACAAGGTTGAGAAAATGTTTATTTTCCACAAAGGAAGTAAAATTTCCTACAGGTCTCCCTGTATTGTATGTACAAAAAAGGGAAATTTCCCCCCAGTCGCTAAACTTTCCATCCTACGCTCAGATTTTTGAAGTATCCTCTCGCCTCCTCATCGTTTTGCACCCATGAATGATGATAATATTTTGCCAGCAGCATGATCAAGCAATGAAACATCGTATTCAGCATAAAAGTTCAGATTTTGTGCAAATGATACATCTTTGCAGTTGACATTTCCTGCCTTCACAGTGTTCAAGTGCATCTTGGAAATTGTGACAACCTAAGGTTAAATCAATCTCTTAAAAGAAACATCAGCTAATTTACTCACTTCTCATGTTATTGCAGTACCTCTGTAACTTTCCTTCTTGACTAATGTAGTATTTCTAATGGGTTTAGTTTCATTTCGTTCGATGAAGTTTTCCTGTATGCCTCAACATCTAATCTTCTGCATGGATCTGGCTAAGCCCACGATGACAACACTGATTCAAATTTAAACTTATTTGATGATAGGTGTCAGACATTTAGTTTTGTGATACCTATAGTACTGTAGTTAAAAATTCATCTTCCTTATTCTTTCAATGGTTTCCGCCAGAGGGGGGAAACGAGGATTTGTCCCCCCTTCCCTTTCCAGGAGAAGTTGGAAAAAATCCCTCCTTTTCATTTCTATAAAAATAAGTTTCTTACTTAAAAGGAGAACACTTTTGCAGCAATGTTTGAACTTACACAAATAAACCCCTTTTAAAACCCTTCAGATTGTACCTTACAGGGGCCTTGAAGCAAGCTTTTGTCCCCCTGAACCTACTTGAAACTTAAGCCTATCACAGCGTCAATTTAGACTTGGGGTTTTGGAGTTATAACCCCCCTTTTGTGTTTCTGGTGGAATCCCTGCTTTTTGATGCATTCATTCTAGTGGGGGAACATCCACCTCTAGGGGTTTACTCCCCAGACTAAATCATACCAAAGACTTTGAAAATAGAACTTACTCTCTTGGCACCTTAAACTTCCTATAGACGAATCCGATTAGCCCTTGTTTTTAGTGACCGTAGGCCGCCATTAGTGGGGGTCCATCAGCCTAAAATCGTCTTTATTTATTGTTTACATGAATTTCAAACCCTCATATTTAGTGAACTTGGAGAATTTAAGATACAAATTAGTGTACAACCATCCATGATAGAGGTAAGCAAGAAAAAGATTTAAAGGTGATGGACCCCAGTTATGGCCCACTGAAATCAGACCATCGCTTGCTGTCTGGATTCGTGTATAACTGGTAGAGCAGAGGGAACAATCCAGTGCTCCACAACTGAAAAAAGGCTGTTAGCACTGCTAGATTAAACCAGAAGGTTATACTATACACCAGGGTTGTCCAACCTACGGCCCACGGGCCACGATCCGGCCCACGAAAAGGTTGCGACCGGCCCGCCAGAAATAATCTATATTGCAAAATCATTCAATAAGCAGATTAATTGATGACAACTTTAGGCTTCGCTGTCCGCTATGGCATGCTTACTTTTGAATGAAATAATTCATTTCAAATGTCTGCTTCATGTAGCTACATTGGAGTGTTGTCCACATGGGCAGGTTGAGAATGATTTAGGAGGAATATGAAAAAAACACTGTCCGAATATTCTGCCCAACACCATCAATTTTTGCTAAAATTTATTTGTTCAATCAAAAACGAAAATAAATCAGTGTTCCCTACGCGCAATGGTTGCATTTTGTTGCCTTGGGCGTCGGGAAAAATTGAAAAAAAAAAAGAGTATAGAATGCAGTCCCTCATCCATCATAACCATTTTATGTGGCCCACCGCTGCCAAAGGTTGGACAACCCTGCTGTACACGAATCCGGACAGATTGGGAAGATCTGATTTTAGTCGGCCATTACCAGGGTCCATCACCTTTAATCTTTAAATTTCCTTGCTTACCGTGTTCCTTGGATGGTTGTACACTGAAGTGTATCATGATTTTCTCAACTCCACTGAACACGAGGATTTGAAATTCACGTAGACAATAAATGAAGATGATTAAAGGCTGATGGACCCCAGTAATGGCTGCCTACAGTCACTAAAAACAAGCGCTAATCAGATTCACCTATAAGTTGAGGCCAAAAACTCATATAAAAACAAAGCAAATCAAATACTTCTGGTGAACTGATTATTTAGTTGTAAACCTTTCACAGCCAGTGTCTATTGCTGTAACAACACCCTTTTCATCCCAGTTCAAAAGCATGCAGTAGTTGTACATAATATTATGCATGTGGTTGTGAACGAAAATTTTTCAGGTGATTTCAAATTTTTTTTTCAACTTTTCAGTTAGTTTATGCAAGTGGCTGTGAAAGGGTTCATATTATTAATTGATACTTGTCTTATTGCCTGTCAACAGGAGGAGAGCATACTCTTGTTAAAACGCATGTTGCACCCAAGATAGGTGGGCTGACAATGTTTGCAAAAAAGAAGAGACGATGCATCGGCTGTAATGCTGTCTTGGAGAAAGAAGGAGGTGCTGTTTGTTCCTACTGCAAGAAAAATGAGTCCGAAATATATCAGAAAGAGGTAGGGATACAATTCTTGTATCTATTGTGATGTGCATGAAGATCAGACAGTTTTTTTTTTCTTTCTTCCGGTCAGAGGCCATGTCATATCACCTGAGGCAAATCTTTGAAAACTAGGTTTAAACTAGTAAATGGCTTTTGTTACGAAGCACAGCTATAGTCACAAGGTTCATTCTGCGTTTTTGGAGCATTCACGGTAAACAGCAGTTGGCACAGTTGGCAGCTCTCTAATCCTCAGAAGAATTTGTTTACAACCCATGGAATTCACGGTTTGACTTAAATCACAGTTACTTCTAGTGCTGAGCATCTTGAACTATTTAACAATTGAGCTGTTGGGAGTCTCCTGGAAGTAGAAAATCTTTCTCATTTCAGTTAAGTAGTGAGCAAGGGTATCCATTTGAAGCACTTGTAAACATGATATATTTAAATCAAGATAGCTGTGACCAACACTATTCATAAGTGGAATATATATTTTTGTTAAGAAGAAGAACCCTTTTGTTTCTGATGGTGGTCAGTAGTCATTCAAAGTCACCAGAGGTTAAAGACTAAAAATGTTGCAACGGGACCCATTAGTCAAATGCAGCATCTCTGCATCTTCTTCACCTATCCCTTTAGTTGTTATCTCATCTTAATCTGTTGAACTAACAAGCTCCAATTTAGTCTCCACTGACCACAGTTTCCTTATTACCAAGTTGTCACACCCACTCACTGCTAACGATTTCAATTGAGTCTATTGTTTTAGAGATTTGATATGTTCCACTGCGCAGCCTTTTAGAACAAACATTCCAAATCAACTTAGTTAAAAAAAAACGGCCTATGCAGCCCTATGATGGGATTTTGAGTTTCAATAAGGTACTGCATTTCAGTAATGGGCATTGTAGCAGCATGTTCTTTTTGATATTTTTTATTTCCTTTCAGCTGTCAGTCACTAAGTCCTTTAGAATTTTGTTTACATAAAGATCTAGTGAATTTGCCTGAAGATATTGTGAGGATGGCATTGTGCCACAAATAACCAAATCTCTTTAATGTTTGCGACTTTCATGATACTGTCTTCTCCTGGTTCATGTGTCTGAGTTGTGAGACAGTGTCATCTTGTTTAACAGTGCTCCCCCTCTCTGTAGGTTATTACACAAATAGATCTTGTCAGTGTCATCACAGACCTGTCATGCACTTTTTAACAGTTTCATTCTGCAAAGTATTAGAAAAGCTTACGTAACAGAACTGAAAGTGTCCATTTGTTCAAACAGAATGAAAGTGAAAATGACCTGTTGAATCTGTTATTCCAGCTGTTTCATTGGTTAGTCCTGCTGTTTTACTTACTATCAAGTATCCCTTGGCACTTGGTGGTCTTATAGTGCTGACACAAACTCCATTTTGCCTTTTCACTCAGTGAATCACATTGTCACTTGCTGCAGCTATTATCGTTCTCTCTCAGTTATATAACCCCAACAAACCAAACCTCAAGTTGTATGGCAGTAATTAGTGTCTTTAAGAATGGGACTTTCAAAACTAGCACTGACATTTGACCTTTCATGCGTCTAGTTTTCTTGTCTATGGGCATTGTCACTGTTGGATTGCTCTAATCTATCTCATAAGCTGGAGTAGGGGAAGCTAACCAGTGAGCCACAACTGGAAATAAGGTTGTGGCTGGCTCAACATAAACCAATTGGTTGGAAACTGGGCCATTCAACCAACTAACTTAGAGTGCAGCTGTGGGTGTATTTATTAACCATAGACAGGGCCATAGTTTGGGCAAATTGTGGCAGCTTTACATAAAACACCATCATCAGTTAGCTTTTGTTGTATTCACAATTTGAAAATCTAAAAAAGTTACACCTCCCCACCAACCTACAGGCCACAACCTTAAAAGATGTCTCCATAGCAACCAAAATAGATTTACACCATTGAACAAAGTTAGAAAATGTTACACATTTCTTTCAGAATCACTTCATTTCTGATTCAACATTCACATTTTTTTAACCCTGTGTGGGTTTGAAGGGTTGTAGATTATGCTCAAAGTATTCCCTGCCTGTTGTGAGGGGCGGCTAAAGAGGGAAATCCCGTGGAACCTATTTGTACCTTATTTGAAACCAAACTTGAACTTGACCAGTTTGTAAAACTCTATTTGAACTTTGGCTTGTTATCTAGCTGGCACTGTACAACACATTTATGTTGGAGTGTCATTAGTTCCCACGGTCTACAAGCCTTGAGTTTTAGAATTTCCAGTTTTGCTCAAATCACATTCCTCAGGTAATAAAGGGGTGTGGTAGCTGTGCTGTTTTATTAAACTTCCATAGATTTACATGAGCTTCTTTACTTAAGTGTGCAAAAAATCACTCTCCTAACATTGATTTGAGTTGAATGATGGTGTGTGATCTCACTCTCACACCTCAAAATTCCAGGCCTGTATCTAACTAACAATTTTTAATCTTCATAATTTATATACTCTGACGTATTGCTTTAATAGCAGTTTTGCTTTAATTATTAGTAGTCAAAATTGTGAATAATGAGATTAAGGTTGTTTGGTTATTGTCTCTCCATACTGGGAAAAAAGGAATAGTCGTGTACAAAAATTTTTCATATTTAATTTCTTCATAGATTGCCCACTTAAGTGCCTTGGAAGAGAAATTTGCAAGACTGTGGACCCAGTGTCAACGTTGTCAGGGAAGCCTTCATGAAGACATTCTTTGTACAAGGTAGTCAATACTCACATCATCAAATCCTCCAGCGTAATGTTCATCCCTCCCCATGCTATCACCCCCTTATATAATAAGTTTAAGTTAATAAGTTTAACTTCTGCCTGTGACAGTTTCATTCCCATGCCCATAGCTGCAAGCACTCATGCATTGCACGACATACCGTCTTACCTCAGGGAGAGGTTGGTCAATGTTTGTTAAAAGTGACAAACATATTAATCTATTGTTGCACCCAATAACATTTCATAGACTTTGACCTGTGAAATATGATACAGTAATGAAGCACATCTTTGACACACCCCTGCATCATAACTTGGGAGAACATGATACACATTTGACACACCCCTGCATCATTACTTGGGAGAATGACACACATTTGACTCACCTCTGCCCCAGAGGTTCAGAGGGTACATCTTACAATTGGTAAGTCCATTACTGTCATGCAGGCATACTCTGGAGCTATTGCTATCAACTTTTGAGATTTCTGAGATTTTGAAGGCCGTAACTTGTGATTTAGGAGGGTGAATATTATTTTATGGAATTTAAGAAGGATTCAGTACCCCCCCCTCCTCTTATGGCCCCCATCTCAACTTCTTTCAAAAGATGAACTTTTTGGGGGGAAGGGGGACACAGATTAAGCACTAAGTCATTGATTCCATTACATTATTTGGAGTAAAATAATCTAGCCCATGATGGTAATGATTTTTATTGCATGTTGGTTGCCAAAATTTCCATACACGATGAAGTTTATAAACCACTTGCTTTAATGATCACTTAAGGAAAAGGCATACCAGATCTTAGCCAGAAAAAAATGTCAATGTTCTCAAAGGGGTGGTACTTGTAGAAAAGGCTCTATTTGACAGACTGCAGCATTGTTCATTGGAATTTGTGAATGACAAAGATGAAAAAAAAAAAAAAAACGGGGGGGGAGAGATTTCACAATCCTTTCATTTCTTTAGGAAGTATTGTTGCATCATGGCTTAAGTACTTGCCAAACTCTGGAAAGAATTAATCACTTAAACCATATTGGGAAAGATGTTTTTATGTTGAAAGTATTTTTTATAGCTATTTAAAGTAAACACAGGTTATGGTAAAATAATAACTGTCCTGTTCAGTGTTTGATGATATTGACCTCAAATTTCATTCCGAGTCAGCCTAATTTGAAAATTCTTTGAAGTGCCGGGGCTAGAGGAATTAATTAAATATCTGTTATTTCAGGTATTATCGTTTCCAAATGTAAATAAAATAAGTTTGTTTTACCTAACTATGTAAGTCAGTTTCCACGTGATTTCAGTCACGCAACTTTCTTTGAGCTTTCAATAAGTACTCTACAAGAAGGGGGTTGAAGGTAGCAGGGATTCCACCAGAAACTCAAAAGAAAGGGATGAGTGTTTTATTACTGCAAAACCCTCGGTCCAAATGGTGTAACAGCTGTGTGACAACAGAGTTGATGAGGTGCACTGACATTTTCATCACAATGACATGATGTAACTTCTAATGTGCATACATTCTGTGTACCATCGTCAGGCCGCTGCATGCACAAAACCGGTCGTGCACGTATATGTTCCTGCCACGGACATCCTTAGTACGTGGACAGAGCATGTAACGTGTACGTGTATGTCCATGGGGAGAGCGTCGCCACTGACTGGGACAAAAAAGGGGCACCAAGATGGCCACCGTGAAGCTATAAATCGTCTGATTTGAAGATGACTCTGTAATATTTTAACAAAAGTTTACCTTGAATGGAAAAGAATATCATATATCTGCAATACACAAAGTGATATTGACCTTACCTTACCATATTTCAAAAATATTTCAACTTTCTTGCAAGATCTGGGAATCGACTTGAGCAAGTCCAAAGTTTTACACAAAATCATAGCAGATAGCCATCTTGATGCGCTTTTTCTCACACATACAATAGGGACAATTTACAGTGCAATATGCTCTCTTTCCATGTATATAAAAGTCTGTGGTTCCTGCACATGCTCACTCTATGCCACGACTGGAAAGAATGGCTGTGGCCAGCCGGGCTTGAACCAATAGGTGGGAGACTGGACCATAAAACTCCATTTAATGAGCTCAATCTATGCCAACCAATGGTGTAACTGTGAGTGGTCCAATAGGTCTGTTACACACACGTGACCATGCATTATCATGACATAAATCCATGGTAATGAATAACTGCCATTCCATGTTTCTTTGTGTTGTGCTTTGTATTAAATGAGGCTATACACAAAAGAAATTTTACTTCATTTCAGTCTTTTTAAATCAAAATATTGATGTGTATGAAGGAACAAGGTTAAGTAACTCTTGACCTTTGTATTAGGGCAGGGTAATGCACTCTTTGTCACAGCTGGATGCACTCAGGCTGAAAACATCACTTGCATGATCTTCTTGTAGTGCAATATCCAGTGTTAATGTATGGCTCATTATTGTTTAAACCTTTGACATTTGTTTACTGCAGGATTCCTACAAAAGTATAAATATTGTGAAATTTTAAGAACAAGGGACAAAAGTGTTAAATGACACAAAAAATGCCTGAAAGTCATACAGAGTGGAATTGCAGGAGGGAAATGTCTAAACTGATTTGATGTGCATCAAGTGCAAATGACCTTGCTGTTTTTCATACATTTTTCCAGTCTTGTTTTGTTTTGTCAGTGAACTTTGCAAAGACACAGAATATAGTAATCCTTTCGTAAGTCTATGTTTTCGTGATTTCTTAACATTACATGATGTATTCACAGACAGACTTTCCATACTGTTATAATACTATTCTCAAACACATGACCAGGGCATATAGAGGAACGTACTGCCGTTGCACTTAGTGATAAGCATAAGCATTGGAGTAGGGAAAACAAGCCAGAGAGCCACAACTGCAGATAAAGCCTACCCCTCATAAACCTGTTGGTTAGGAATAGAGCCATAAAACTCCATCTATCTAACTTACTAAAAAAACTAAGTCTGACTCATTAATTGTATGTTTGTTTAGTTGGTATTCATGAAAGAAGATGTTCGTTAGTGTCTTGCGTTAATTTATCCAAGTTTCAGAGTTGTTGTAAATACAGAAACCTGGGGAACCATATTTACATGCATACTGTAGCAAGAAGTTGTGCATCATGTTTGTCTGCAGATTTTGCCACAGAGAGCTCATCATTTTAGCAATTAAAGGTAATGTGGTGAGCAAAAGAAGTGTGGCAGAACAAGTTGCAATCATCATGAACTGTAGTCTGTAACCTCATGCACCAAGTTTGGTGAATTCCACCCCTGGTCATTAGAATCCCCCCCAAGAACCCTTCCCCCCCCCCCCCAAAAAAAAAAAAAAAAAATGGATGAAACAGGCCTTACATGTGGTAAATGTTGGTTGAATACTAGATTAATCGTTAATCAAGGAAAAATGTTCCTCAGAAGGCATGCCTCCATTACTTGAGAAAAGAACGAGGGCATTTCTAGATTAAACTAAGTTAAATAGCTAAAGGTAAGAAATTATGGCATAAAACCCTGTTCTTAACTAACAACCTATTAAACTTGTAAGATATGAGCATAGTGGAGATAACAGTGCTCACGTCGTGGGCGTAAAACCTTTGTTCAGCTTAATCACTTTCAGGCTGATCTATTTTCATCCCACTCTTTTCACTTTATTTACTCTGTATGGTGTACATTTCATTTTCCAAGGGAAGAAGCAATCAAATACATAAAATGACATTCTATATGCCATCATGTTTGTAAATGATAAGTGTTCATTGCTTTCAAATGCCATGTAATGCATTTACTAATAGAGAGCAGTCAAGCAAGATCAACGTGCAGTATGTCTCTCCAGGTCTGTCAAAAATACCAGATTTCTATAACGTCACCTATTTATATTATACACATCCTTAAAATTAAAAATTGCATTGAAAATGGCAGATCAGCATTACAGTCATTTTGTTAAACAAATTATATCTCTTGTCGGTTGAAAAGCATTACTGCTTTGGTCATGCACGTGAGGTGATGCTCTCTTTGAACAGACAGTGATACAGATTTTTCAAGTGTGTAGCTGTATGCACTGATATGTGTTGCCTTTTAATTGCCGGATGGTTTAAATCAGATATTTATCTGTTGCAGTTTTATGTCTCAACTTTCAGTTTGACCTTCTGGTTTAATCCCTTCCTCCAGTTGTGGGGCACTGGATGTAATAATCCCTTTTCCGAGTTTTAATCTTTTGGTGTGATCCCTTTTTCCATTTGTGCAGCACTATAGGTATACTGTTCTCACTGTGCCATTTAATTTGCTATTCAGCCATCAAGTGTTGTTGCCTTGTGACATGACTCATGTGGCAAAAATGGAGAAAGCGCAACATGCCTTATAAATTACAATTTCATGTCAGATGGCTAACCAACTAAACACTTTAGGCCAAAAATGTGCATTTCTTGTTTATGAGATTTAAAGATACCAGTTGCTTTTAAGTTTGGTTACTTCAAATGACTCTGTTTTAATGGATAAGAAAGTCTAGTTTTATTCAGAGTAAATCATAAAACCTTTATTAGGTGAGGCATAAAAGAGTAATATGAAAAAATTTACTTCAAAGGGAGGTCAAACGCTATTTGTGAGATATCTTACCCATGATTGAAAAAGGTTCGTATGACTGCTTATTCTGATATCACTGTTACCTGCCCTTTAGCCTTTTGCAGAAATAGCATAAAAAATTATTTAAAAAGTACCTGTATGTGTACAATAAATAGTGAAATTAAAGTCCGTAGTCAGGATTAGGGTGTGAAAGAAAATATTGGGTTTATATCAAACTGTAGCATAGGTAGTAAACAGTTTTCATTGTTATCAAGCATATAATTTTACCAATAAACTCTGGCAATATCAGAAGGCTTACCCTCCTAAAAATACATAATGCATAGCAAAAGTTGCAACATATTTTGCATTGTTTTGAAAATTAGAATGAAAAAAAATAGGATTAATTTAAAAGCAATGAACTTTGTTTCTTTCTAGAACCTTTCTGTTTCAAAAGTAAAGTACTCGGCTGTTTGATCTCAAAGTACAAGGTACCTTTCTGCAAACCATAATTGCATCAGTATAGACAACTTAAAATCTGCGATTATGTATTTTACTTCAATATGTCCAGCCACCCGTGGACTTGGAGTTGTAGAAGTAGGATACACCCGCGGTATCCTTTGCCCGTCATATTATGTGACTAAAGGGGAAAACTTGAAACATTCTGTTCTTGGATCATACTCTGCTTATGCCGAGCACTAAGCACAATGGCAGCAGGTTCGAAGTCTTCAGCCGGACCCAGCCTGGATTCAAACTCCAGATCTTTCTACTGAAAGTTGGATGCTCCAACCACTTGACTATGCATTTGGTTATTAGTGTAAACAGAGTGACATGTAGGCATGCTTTCTGAATGAGAATAAAACTGTGAAGTCATAAATTTGAGTAAAAGGTGTTTTATTAGGGGTAACTAGAGTAACATGGCATAATTAAAGAGGCTCCAGAGTTTCCACATTCATTTGAGCAATAAATTATCTTTAATTGCTTTCAAATTAGGCCAGGGTGCAGGAATTAAATTAATAAACATAAAGCACACTCAACTCATTGAGGTAAACCGTAAAAGAAAATGTTGACTTAGCAGTATTTATGTTTGCTATATAAAACGTTAAGAAAACTTGTACAAGGAATGTCAAAACATTAGCAATTTAGGTTACATGTATACCTACTTAAATATCCCTGCTTGTATGGAGAAAATTTTTCTTCGTTTTTTTTTTTTTTTTTTTTTTTTCATTAAAGGATGCCATTTAGACACCTTTTTTGAAATCTTGACTAGTGGAGAAGTTTACAAAGATTGGGAAATTCTCTGATATTAATTTTGGATCCTCAGTATTATATTCAAACATTTTGTTTAATTCATTTTGGGACAAATTTTTCCATAAACCCTCAGTATATGGTTCAGGGTCTTTCCCAAATCAACTGACCCTTCCCCACTAGCATTCCTTCCAGGAAATCTCCGTGCCCCTGAAACCCAAATTTTCTGTTTCAGAAATGTGTCTTGAAGGGTAATCCTCTTTGGTCTGGATTGCTCATTTGGGACTAGCCTAACACAAACTGTTCAGAAAATTGTGTGTGTGGGGAGGGGTGAGGGGCTTTGCAGTAATTATGTGGGGGAGGGGGAAGCCTAAGAGGTTTGAGGCCCGAACTTCATATTTTCGAAGTCCTATGTAAGAACTGCTGGTTTAATATCCGGTTATTAGGATGTATTTCTGGTACTCAAAGTCCAAATTGAAAGCATGGTCAAGTGTTTAGAGCATCTTACTTGTAGCAAGTGGTCTGGAGTTTGACTTCTGGCCAGGTTATACCAAAAAATTTGAAAATGGAACCCACTGCCATTGTTTTCAGTTGTCATCATGAGTAGTGGGGTAGGGGAAACAGACCTGTGAGGGACAACTGGAAAAGAGGGGCCGCCAAACTTTAACCAACTTAATTTATAACTGAGCTGTGAAACTAAAACTTAGCTAACAAACTGTTTGAAAAATCCAAGCTCAAATGAGGGCATAGAACTTCTCAGTCTGACCCCTTTGTTCGTAGCTTGTTTCAGTTTCACTTCTGAAATGTAAAATATGTATTAAAGCGGGTTGCACAATACTTTCTGGTGTCACTTCTCCAATGCTCATATTACCTAATTTTATGTTCAAGTTAACCTTCAAACATATAAAGTTCCCCTTTATTTCAAAGCAGTTTGTGACAAGTCAGCTTCCATTGTCAAATTGCAATTTTAAAATATGAATGACACATGTTTACACAACTTTGGGTGAGTGATGTGTACATGACATTTGGAAACTTAGCTAGGCAGGCCAATTTAGCCATAATGTAGGAATTCTGGAATTTTGATTCATATTTAACAATCTTGAACTATCAACATAATGGTTCATTCATGTGCGGCTATCTGGAAAAGGACCTAGATTATGGATATGCAGTGTTGGGTGACATTGCAGTTAATTTTAAACGGGTTGAATGATTGTGACGTGTCATGTGACATAAACAACACAACATGGTGTCTAATCAAAACACCCTCACAACATGATGTGTAATACGAGCAACTCTTATGTACTTTTTTTAATTTGATATTAATCAAAAGGCTTTGCCAATCGAGAACCTTTGTTGATTCCTGGTGAGTTGTAGTTTGGAATAACTGCCTTTAGTGCAAAAACCACTGTGATTGCTTTACTTAGGTTGCCATAGAAACCTATTTGTCATGGAGTTGAATGAGGGTTTAACCTCATGCCAACAACATGTCATAGCATCAGCAAGATAGGTACACTACAGAAGGTAGGTGTAGGCAGTTCATGTATCTTCCAAGTTTAAATAAGGTTCAGGTTGTCCCCTTTGGTCAACTGTTATGACAGGCAGGGGTTACCAGGGACATATTTTACAACCCTCATTTCCTGTGGAGGTTGTTTGTCATGGAAATTAATAGATTGAAGCAAACATTTGGGCACTTTGTTTGCTTAATTTCTACCAAATTGGGCAAATGGGATGATTGTGAAAGAGGTGTGAGGGAGGGGTGCTATCATATTTATAATATCACAATATTTGTAGTCTGATGGCTTGTCAGTATATTGTGGACAAGGGCTACTGTGATTGTCAGTTATTTTCTCATCTCACTAGTTCTGTGCCTCAATTGTCCTAGTTCCCTGTGTCATAAGTTCATATCATATTGATTTCCCTGGCTTCCAGGTTATCATGTCCCCTAATCCTAACCCCAAACTCTAGCACTATTCTTAAACTCTTACCAAACCCATAACATTATAATTCAGAGCACTAATCCAAAACCCTACCCCTTTTTCCAAAAATTTTTTGAACGATATGAGAAGCGGAACCAATGAGCCAGAATAATGAAATTGGGAACTGGAACTTATGATTCCAATTAAACACATTGGGGGACTATTGAGATGGGACCAGTGAGACAAGAGACTATAGCACAGACCTTATAGACCTTTCCTTGAGATATTAAAATCCTTGTGTGGTAGTTGATCAGGAGAAAACCTTCACTTTATATTGAAAAAGTCGTCAAATTTCATTTTTCTTCTCTTCTTCCTCATGAAGCCCTATGTAGTGAAAGAAAGCAATGATTTATTTACAAAAGGGTAAAATTACATTAATTTTACAAGGCTAGTATCACATGAACATTTCTGTAATCAAATGAAATTTAGTGTTTGATGATCTGAGCTTACAATATAAGAGAACATACCAATGAACAATCAAGTTTCCCTGCTTAACCTTTGTTACATATTTTTGTTTAGAATTTCAGACTTTGATATCCTGTGCTATTCATTGCATCACTCAGCTAATGTTTAGAGCATGTTAGCTTTAACTTGTTACTTGACAACTTTTAAGCTGTTACTACCTGTAATAGTACTATTATTTAACCCTTCTTTCAACTGGTCTGACTCAACATCTATGGATATAACAGCTGCAAAACAACATTAAGAGGGTGTCATTAGTTTGTTTACTGGGTTTCAGTTCTACAGCTCAGTTTTGAACCAATTGGTTTAAGTTGAACCTTCCCTGGCATTTTTTCCAGTTGTGACTCGCTTGTTTTCCCCTAGCTCCGTTGCTAATGCTGAGCACCAAGCACAGTGGCAGTACTGTAGGTTCAATTTTAAAATTCTTTGGTATAACCTGGTCAAGAGACAAACTCTGACCTCCTGACTTCAAGTTGGATGTTCTAACTACTGGACCATGCAGTCAGTCTGTGATGGGGTATGTTGCCTCTGTATGCATTACAGAGTTACAGTAGCATCCCCCACAGGGTACAGCACTTGCCCAGCCAAGATACCAGCTGAAGGGAATATCCAACCCTTGTTATATTGTCCACTTGCAAAAATTCAATGATGACGCACTTGACCTCTTTAGGTCATATGTGACCTTTTTTTTAACATTGGCTGGCCTTCTGAAATCTAATTTTTGATTCTTGCAAAGGTCACTAGAGTTCAACACTCAAATTTCTGAAGAATACCCAACATCAAATGTGAACATGTAGCTACTATATTTTTGCAACAGGTCAAGTCAGCACTTAACCATTGACTGGAAGATATGGGACATTATGTTTTTTGTATTTGAAATAGAACAGTTGAGATATTACTGGAGGTGGATATTGTCCAATGTCCAACTGTCAATGGGATGGTCAAGTAGGAATAATCTGGTCTTGTGTTGTAGGATGTACAGTAGACTGGCCAGCAGCTGATCATGTTGTAAGAAAGTCACCTACAGCACGATAAGGGTTTATTGTGTCTTTATGAAACTACCCTGGATTGCTGTTTAATACCTTAAAGACTTATTGACATTAAAGATTTCTGTGATTTAATACTTTTTTCAAACCCTTAACTTCCTTTCCTTCTCATGTTCACCATGTTGTTAACATTTCAAGCAAGTTCAGATCCACCTTCGTTATTTGTCCTTCGTCATACGTCAGTTTGAAAATTGATGTGTGATGTAAATGCTGAAATAACCTGACATCTTTTTACTTTTATGGGGGGGGGGGGGGGAGGGGATATCCAGATACAGGCTCAACTTAAAAAAATTTCTATGTGAATAGCTACAAATTACATAGGTCATACTGTACCTTTACATGTCTAATCCTGTCACCTCAAATGACAATTTTTGTAGTAGGTGAGAGAAATTGGCAATTGGCACAGCTGTTTGATTGACAGCTTGTTCTAAAAATGCAGAGTACAACTGTAATGAAGCTTGTTTCTCACAGCATGCACTATACTGAGGGTGTTTTGATTGCACATTGGGGTCTTGAATAGTCAGTCAGAAACAATAAACTGAGATTGTGTTTGGATGAGGATGAGTTTAAGACAGTTGTGGGAGTGGCTTAAGTTTGCAGATTTGGAGGATTGGAACTGTTCGGGGTGAGAGGATAAGGCCTTTAAGCTGGTAAGATTTGCTAACTTTTTGATGTCCAAAAAATGACTGATTTTCTGGAGCACTGTCAGATGAACTTGGACCACACCCCTTTTCAGTATTTGCTCATTATGCTCCCTGTGCATTCACATTTTGGACCCCTTTCATGGAATGTTAAGCTGACACTTTTATAACACAACAGTCATATTCAGTTATAGTACCCCCAGTTAAAGCCCCCCCCCCCTCTGGAAGAGACCATTTAATTATTGTTCCCCTTCCCTGTAGAAAAAATCTTGCATATGCCATTTGTTGTACCATCGTTGTTGGTCAAAGGATTCAAATTTTTTTTGTGTTCAAACATGACTGGGCCCAATGATTAAAGCAAATCTATAGTTATGGATGCATTGCAAAATTTGTGCCTGAATCATGTTATTCAAAAAGTTGGGCATGCTCAGACTTTATAGCAAGAGTTTAAAGAAGTAAAGTTGCAAAAGAAAGGTTGCAGTGAAGAATGGAAACTGCATGGTTAAAGGTTACAGACCTATTCTGTAGTAGATCATTGTTACTGTAGTTCATTAATCCAACACCATTATAGCAAAGAAACTATCTGAAATTCAAGACAAAGTTGTTTAATCAGAAAGTGAAATTCATTTCATGTTTGAAGGCAGTTAGACATCTTCTAAGGCACCTAAGACAGTTTTTGCAGGCTTCATATTTCTAGCCCCTTTTAAAACTGTCTTTCAAAACTCATATATCCAAACACAATCCTAGTTTATTGTTAAGAGCATATTGTGGTGAACATTCAAGGCATACGATGTGTCATCGAAACACTCTCATTGCATGCTGTGTCATATGAGCTACATTTTTAAATTTGATGTCAGTCAAAAAGCTGCACCAATTTAGAATACCTCTAGACTAGATGATGCAATTGTAGTTTTAGATGATTGCCCAGCTACACCATTCTCATCGGTTTTTTGTTTTGTGTCCTTGTAGCCGTGACTGCCCAATATTTTACATGCGAAAGAAGATACAGAAGGATTTGGCAGACAAAGATGCATTGATCAAGCAGTTTGGCAATCCCGTATGGTGACGGTTGACTGAGTAAATATGGTAAGCTCGTTAGGTAAAGAAATGACATGCATCACTTAAATATGAAGCCAGTTAATATATAGTTTATAGAAGCACTGGATATTGACCAGATATGATGAATCAAAACATTGCCAAGTTACTTACAATAAACAAAACACTCAAAGTGAAACTAGGGAGCTTCTTCATGATCTGTGGTTAATAGAGAGATTTGTCAGGAAAAATTGGCACTCTGGAGACTGTACAGTTTAAACTATTTTATAGTTTATAGGATTTGGAACACTGTAGATACAGTGCCAGAAAATGTTTAAGATTGGCACGGTAGGCTACAGATAAATTGGCACTTCAGAGACAGAATAGCACAGTTGATAAGATTGACAATTTAGAGAAAGCATGGTAGGTTAATAGGCAAACTCGTTAAAGGGTTACTCCACTGCCTAAGCAAAGTTGCATATGTATCTCTTTTATTGGGATCACTGGTTATTCTGCAAACTCCCACCCTAATATTTTGTCCCTAAAACTGAGCATCAACAATTTAGTTCAGACTATGCCTGTTTTTAATAACAGTGTACAAGCATGTTTTTTTAGCAAAATCTTGATGGCTATATCATGCAATTAAATTTGGACGTAAGAGGCTAAGTGCAGATCATGAAGAACCTTTTTGCATTACGATTAGCAAATTTAAGCTCTCATAGTCCTCTTCTCACTGTTACCTCATCTCCTTTTCCTCCCCTGTAACCACACTGAGCTCAAATTGATTTGTCTCTTGTACTTAAATACACTTAAACATACTTAAACACATAAGACTGTTCCTGGGTGTGAGAGGATGTGAACTGTTAGCTGAGGTAGTCAACTGGAAACACTCACCTAGACATTCAATTGGTGGGTGTTTGAGAGCTACCAAAATCTTATGGAAAGAAACTCTGCATGTGGCAATGTTCACCATAGTATTATTAGACTGTATTCAAATGGTCATTGCACAGGAGTGAGTAATCAATGCAGTGCTTTAAGTTACTTCTAGTATGTAAAACAAACCCTTAAAAGTGAAAGTAAATACACCATGTTCTAAGCGGTAAAAGTCCATTTACTAAAATCAAAAAAGTTGCATCTTGCCGAGACAGCTGTATTGTTAGGGACACAATAGGCAAACAGAACCAGCAACTAAACAGTTTGACTGGGGTGTGAGAGGATGTGAACTGTTTGCTGAGCTAGCCAACTTGAAATACTCACCCAGGCAGTCAGACGGCGGGTGTTTGGGAGCCACCCAAATCTAATGGGAATACACTCAGCATGTGGCATTGTTTTCCGTAGTGTTTTTAGACTATATCCAGTGTCCATTGCACAGAAGTGCGTAATCATTGCATTGCTATTAGTTACTTCCAGTGTGTAAAACAAAACATTTAAAGTGAAAGTAAGTCTGCTTAATGATCTGTGGAGAGTATTAAATAAGGTTGGGGACTCTTCCCTCGCATCCGTCATTTACGTAGAGCAGCATGCTATTGCTGTTTGTAAACTTCAGCCAGAACTCACATGCTATGAAGCCAGGGCTCTATTTTCATGGTTGTCCGATTGTCCAGGACAATTAAAATTTCATATGGGCAACCAAAAGTTAAAGGTTGGTTGTCCCATGGACAGCCATTTTTCTCTAGGACTGAAAATGAAATCTTTTGACTTTTTGCATCGTACCATTTCAGACTTCAAGTTGATGTTTGAGAGAAGAAACACTTGAAGTCTGAAATGGTACGATGCAAAAAGTCAAAAGAGTTGGTCAGTCAGCAGTATTTGTTTTCAGTCCTAGAGAAAAATGGTTGTCCATCTGACAACCAACCTTTAACTTTTGGTTGCCCAATAAGTGTTAAATTGTTTAAGACAACCAAATTTTATTTGTGGACAGCTAAAATTAATGAAATGGTTGCCCAAAGGACAGCCATAAATTGTTTTGGAGAGGCCTGGAAGCTATCCATAAGACTCCATCCTCAAATTTTACTCCATAGCTTGGGAAAAGAGGATTGGCAGCAGTGCTGGTGGAAACTACATCTGTGATTTTGCCTTCACCACCTATCTGCTATAAGCCAGTAACAAAGCAGGTTTTATATGGCATTGAATGAAATTTTAAGCAAGTACTACTTTGAACATAATACAGTTAAGTTGCATGCTTGAATGCACTCTTTGAGGGTGAAGCAGAAAATGTCTGTGTCTATAAAACTTCGGGATGCATGACCATTGTTTGTGTACGTGAGATAAGATATTGACCCAATTGATGGGTCAGTCAGTAGTTGAATTATGTTGCGTGAAGTTTAGCAAAAAGGGAGAAACCTCATGTATTTAGTTACGTACATGGCTCTGTCAGATTCAGAAATTCTTCCATCACTTTCAGTAGAGGAAAGTTTGGTGAAATCCATGCATTAGCTGAATTTTAATGTTCATAGCATCACATCGGCTACAAATAAGCTTTCACGGAACTTGTGCCCCAGTGATTTATTTTTATTTTTTCTTTTTCTTTTTACACTACCTTTTCAATTTAAACACAGGGTTCTGTTGTTTTCACAAATATTTGCAGAAGAACATGGAGTGTTGTTGGTAAACAAATCAGAGTCTAATTAGTAAAAACAAAACACATTAAAAGCAAACAAATTCCTTTATTTGTAAAATCATTCAAAGTGGACTATTCTGTTTGCTGAGCTTAAGATTTCATAAAAACAAGAACATTCCATTTTTCTGACTTTTAGTTTTAAATACTTAAAATAACCTAATACTTAAAAATGATAGGAAAAATCTCAAAGTAACAGCTTGCATACACTTAAAGAGAATTATCGAATGTAGTGTGAACACTTTGAGAGCATAGAGGAGTTCTCCATGGACCCAGTCCCCCTCCCCCCTCATTTAAGGAAGGGCTTATGTGCTCACAGTGGGTGCCCCACAAGCTTACAATGGATAACTTGCTACATGTTCCATTTTCTGAGATGACAATGATGGCAAAATCGAATTCAGTCTGTCATTTCTTTTAATCGCACTGATTTCCAGTGTGTTGACTTTATTGATACTGTCATATTCTGTTTATACTTTTAATACAAGTTCTTTAAAGTGGATGTGCGACTTTTGCCCTAAAGCAAAATTGTCAGTAAAGGTTCACGAGCCTCAGAAGAGGTTGGGAATCCATCCAAACATTAAATTACGGCTCATAATTTGGTTTGTTGTTCTTCCTGTCAACTATAAAAGGATTACAATTGCTTTATTTGTCTTTCAGTCAATGTCAGCAAGCAGAAGAGACATTTTTATTTTTGATCAAAACTTGTGTCCATTGGAGCATGTATTCTAAACACACACATTTCACTTCTCAGCCATCCGTAAAGTCAAGTTCTGTAAATCAGATAAGTTTAAGAGGTCATAAGCACAGACAACTGTTTTCCTAATGAAGCTGCAAGTTAGTCGGACGTATGAATGTTTTATTGAGTTAGAGAAGTGCCAATTAATGTCTCCCATCTCAGATAATAGTCTGTTGGACAGTTCATTGAACATTAAATACATTTCTTCATTTCCAGGTAAATAATCATCTTAGCTCAGAAATAGTTACAAAGTCTGAGAATGTTTTGATCTTTTGCCTCATTTTTAGACCAAGATTAAATTTTTTTTTTTTTCGCTTACATGTATGATAGACAAAAAGTTCATAAATTATACATCTTTAATGCGGAATAGTCTTTTACGCTTCATTTAGCGTTTCACGTACAGTACATCCTTATTACAGCTCCCGACAGACAGACAGACATCCACATGCAGCTAACAGTTTAGAGCCAGACAGTCATGTTTTGTCAGCTCTTGATATGAAAATAAAGCCAGCCAGAAATGGACTATGCCTGTAGTTTTCATAGTAAGCAAATATTTGACATGTATTTCAGATGTACATTCTTGCAGGGCTTGAAATATTCCTTTTGAAAGAAGTAGTCTGTGGGCTTTCTGGTTTAATAAGGGAACAGCTTTTATGAGTCCCCCACCCCCCCCCCCAAGTCAGCAGATGACTACACTTCACAGTGTGCTTCTGAATATTCTGAAAAGCCCAGTGACCCAAAACAGTCCACTGAACAAGTAAATGAGTCTCTCCCCATTGCTGCTGCCTCACTTCTCTATGCTACAAATGTTAGGAACTTGTCCAGCTAGTGAACTCAGGCTGAGTAACATTATTAATAAGGCCTAACAACTGAACAATAGGCCTATGAGTTAATTTTTTAGGTGCAGTTTTTACAGCACAGTTTCCAACCAAATGGTTCAAGTCGACCCAGCCATGCACATGCCTTTTTTCTTGCAATTATGACTCACTGGCTTGTTTTTCCTTCTCCATTGCTTATGCTGAGTACCAAGCACAATTGCAGTAGGTTCCATTTTTAAAGTCTTGGGTATGACCTGGCCAGGACTCAAACTCCAGACCTCTTCACTGCAAGTTGGCTCTATCCACTTCACCATGCAGTCGGTCTGAACAATGTGAAAGTCTCTGCAAACATTGGAATTTGTGGCAAGTACGTGTAGCAGGCTTGCCAACTAGTCCGATTTTATCGTATTTGTTCCGTTTTGGGGGGTTTTGTGGAGGCCAAAAATCGGAACAGTACAATTTTTGAAAATTCTGCTGTAATACATACACGAGCAATTTTCTACATTGTGTGTGTGTGTGCGCCTGGCCATTTTAAGTGTGAAATGAACGTGCAAAAAGTGGAATCAATCAGTGTGACAAAAGTAATGTGTGCTTTGCTTCCTATCTACGTACGTAAGTACTTCTACGTACGGCCGCTCGCCTACACTGTAGGCTATAAACATTAAATTTTCCATTTGACTTTCCCTTTTATCCAATAACTGTACTTGAAATTATTTGACTGTAGTTAACTTCAGAATGAGGAAGATTACCAAACTAGGGAATTTTTTTGGTCAGGTACATTTTGTTCAATGTTGGAGAAGTTTTGATGTGGGGAAATTTTGACTGGCTTTGCCTGTGTAGGCAAACAGAAAACATATATATGACAGGATGTGAAGTGTTTGTTGAGCTAATCAACTGGAAAAGCTGCCTTGGGTATTTGCGTATCTGAGATGGTGTGTGCTTGGGGGCTACCTCAATCAAATGGGAAGAAACTCGGCATGATATTTATTTTGCCATGCAGATACAGTGTCCCTTTCACTCTATATAATATACTTTCAAATCTGAGTTAAAAAATGTTCACCAACTCAGTGGTAATTTTATTCTTTGTTGTTTGTGGAGAGAACCATTTGGTACAGCTACTCTGTTGTTTTAATTTATTCAACTCTGGTTTTGCCAACATGAAGTCTATAGATGAATCCTGAGAGCAAGTAATGGTCTGATTTCCGTTGGCAATAACTGGGGTCTATCACCTTGTCATCTTTCAATTTTCTTGCTCACCTGTATCATGGATAGTTGTAACCTAAATTGAATCTTGATTCCTTCAATTTCTCTGAATATGAGGGTTTGAAATTCATGTAGACAATAAATGAAGATGATTTAAGGCTGATTGACCCCACTAATGGCTGCCTGCAGTCACTAAACACAAGTGCTGACTAGATTCATGTATAGTTTTGTAATTGGCCGTAAGAGATGGAAGTTGAGAACACTGACAAAAGGGAGATCTTCCAGTATGTGCAGAATCGATTCATTACGTGAAATAGCCCTAGCTCAAACTGCCTACCACTAAAAAGGCCAAAACCAACTTTTGGGTCGTAAATCACAGTTTTGATTGTTTACACCCTCCGTTTATGGCCAATCCAATGCTTTCATAGTTTTATCATACTTTTACTGATTTTAAGATTGGAGTAACTATAAACTGTAGGTGCAAATATCAAGTAAAAACCCCCGACTTAAATGCCTTAAAGTCGGGTTTTAGACTGTGTAGTGGTAGGCAATTTTACTTAGGACCATTTTATGTAATGTTATCGGTAGATTGCTTTCTAATCTCAAACATCACAAAAAACCACTCTTTCTAACCTTCAGCATTATAGAAAAAAATGCAATATTGAAGAAGCCTGAATGCATATTTTTTCTTTAATTACTGTGCCAAAGAAATTGTGAAGGTGAGAAGCTAAGGAAATGAGGGAAAAAGAAGGTTCTTATTAGTAACTCTCTTTCTTAAAAATCAGAACACTCTGACCAGATCTCACAACAGGGAGGTGGGGTGTAATAAAATCCTACTTATCCACAAAATTTCTTTCTTGTAATCTGAACAATAATTACTTCTAGAATTATACTTAATCCCTGGCCTATGCTGGACCTTGTGTCTTGTTGATTAAGCAACAAATAGGCCTAATCTAAAGCAGTGTACAGTAAAAAATCTTTTATCTGAGGTTATCTTAGGAAGTCCAAAACCAAGCTCGATTAGATTTGGCAGGAGGGAAACATTTTAAGTGGTTCAAAAATTTGAATCTATATTTTTAAACAGAGGAGCTCTTAATGAGTAAATATGCCTCATGGATAGTCATACTGTATGTCTTTACAAATTCTTGTCAATGGGAACTGAAAGACTGAACAAAGAAATTCCGCAAGAAGTTATCTTTGAAAAAGGAAGATCAAGCTCATTCTTCATTTACAGTACAAACGACTAACCATAGTTTTCTGAGCATCATTACCTGTCATAAATTCTCCCAAAATATCCCAAAATACATCAGAAGTTGCAGATGAGTGGAGTAAGAAATTACCTTTCATTTGACAAGTCTTCATTGCCGTGGAATCTTGAAATGATTGTGACCTCTGATCTTGTGACAATCATTGGGGTATGGGGGGGTAATTTTTTGGAGGGGGCAAGAGCAATTTTTTCCCAAATAATGGAACCATTTATTATGTTTATCTCATGTTTTGGTTGAATGGACCAGCTGCTTTTGCATGAATTGAGAGGGCAAGTCTCCCCCCTCCCCCTTGCACCCCCTTCCCCCCCCCCCCCCCGCCACATTGTATGCCTATGGTGGCAATAAGTTCACCATTGCATGCACCATAGACATGTAATTATATTGTAAGCTAGATAGGTAGGTAGGTCAAAGTATCGGCATGTTGCAAGCTAACCATAGAAATGTTTTCATTGTTGGAAATGTAGGTAGACTTAACCATAGACATGTTATCATTGTTAGCTTATCATTGTTAGCTAGGTATGTTAGTAGGTTAAAGTATCATCATTTCCTGCTCATTAAATGCATATTATTCAGAGAATAATATATCCAGTATCGCATTGCATTTTGCTACAAAATAATACATTTTGCTAAAAAAAGGACAATTTTCTTTACAATGCAAAATTGTGTAGTATATTTTGTCCAAAAAGTATATGGGTTTCTAACTTTTTGTGATAGAGGAGCCCAGAAATAGCAATATTGCTGAATGCTAATTTTGAGCACTAATTTATTCCCTATTGTTGGTAAGTAGGTGGGCAAATTTAAATGACACATCAACAACTCATGTGTGCTCTATTATGTCTTTCAAATTCTAAATTGGTTCTTATTTTCCCCATTAGCCCTTCTCAAGATCGGCAGAAAATATTACCATACACATACAGTATACTACAATCCCAAGTTCACATTAATGAAAAAAGATGGTCTGCCTTTGAAATATTCAAAGATTAGTGTTTAGTGAGATGAGATTTAATAACACAAAGTATTCATAGGAGGGAGAGAGATATACAGTAGTTCACTCGTGCTTCTAATCCTAGCAGTCTTTTTCTTACATTTTGTAGGAAAGGGAATCTTAAAAAGCAATGAGAAAGTCGTACAGGCATAAATTTAAATTTGCCATCCTTCTTGAACTCCAGGCCTTGAATTCTGAGGCGTGAATGTGGGTCTGAACACCATTACTAGCCTCAAATTACTGTGAGGAATGAAATTTTTTTGCATACCTACAGTAGATGAAAAATGGGAGCTCATATAATTCTATAAAAGTTTAATAAAACAGCACATGTACCACACTTCCTGAATTTCCTTAGAAGTGTGGTTTGCAGCACAGAACTCCTGGCACTCAAATCCCTGGAATATAGGTTTTAAGTGAAAACCCAGAGAAGTCTAGAACACATATGCAATGAATAGACAACTGCAGTTCTGTGCATAAAGATTATGTTGTGTAAAAAGCATGGTGTGATTTAAACAATGTTCTTGTTTTCCATGAAGACCAAAATTTGAAAGGAAAAACAAAAGTTACAAACAAAATGGCTTCCTGAAGGATAGCCAAATTTGACACAAACGATTAAACCACACACAATGCATCTAGTAATTTCCTTTTTATTCTGTAAATTCTTTTTTCAAGAGCAGCAGGAAAAAAAAACAATAAATACACTTTCACTTGAAGGAAGGTCAATGAGAACATGAAGTAAAATTTGAATTGAATATTCTTTTAAATAAGTTGATTTTTGGTGAAATTTCTATTGAAAGATCCGACTCATGGTATAACCATGATAGTAAAAAATCAAAGGGGACATTTGTTACTCAAGATAGGTCATGGGAACTAAAAAAACACAAAACACAATTTCCCTATAATCAAAAAGAGAAGTAGGTTTTTGTATGCAAATCTGTTTTCATGCTTTTAGTCTCCATCTCTGGCCAAAAGTGCCACAGTTCTAATAACTATAGCATACCGAAGAAGAAAGAAATGGTTGAATGTAATTTAGAATCCTGATGAAATAAAGGTCATCATTGGGTGTTCCCCCTTTCTACCTCTTTATTAAGACTTGCTCAACTCCAAGATACTATATTTGACAGTCTTTAAGGAAGGATGTCTCAGGAAGTTATAATTTTCAGTATATAATAAAAAGGGAACATTTATGTTCAAAAGATGCAATCAGTTTTCTCCAGATTGTTTCAGCCATTATCAAAAATACACGAGTTTGTTGCAATTAACTATTAAAAACACACACCCTCAACAAGTCCTTGGAAGAATTAAGTGGGTATTGGTCTATAAATTAAATAATATGCAGCAAGGGTTGATAAAATATATACTTGGTACTTGGGTGACCACAAAATGTTATCACATTTGAAAGATGACGTGAAACAACTGGGGGAAAGTTATATATAATTTGAAGTTTAATTTCGGAAGTTTGAAAATAATTTAACAACTTTGGCACACCATACTGGTTAGATTTAATCAAGGCTTGCATATTTAAAGTAAGTATCATATTAGCCTCAGGGATTGGTTGCCTTTTTGTAATCAACATGGTTTATTTGTGTTGCAGTATAGGAGAGTTTTGGTTTATTAGGGTTTGACAAGCATGGATATATTTCAGTGCTTCTCCTATAGAGTTTGCTTTGAAAAGGATATTTTATCTTTACCCTGGGAATTCAGTGTGATAATTTTAGCACCATTTTGTGAAAACCTAAAAGAATCATTCAACTTTGATCGGGTCATGCATCATTGAAACAACAAGGTGAGGAAGGCTTTTTACAGTCTCCACTGAACCAAGGTGTTCTACCTAAGATGAAGGGGTCTTGTTAGAACTACTTCCACAATGTTTTCCACATGAAGGATTTTTGTGTGTGTGTGTGTGTGAATTACAAGAATGTGTGCATTTATCTTTGCTGCCCTCTATAACAAAAAGACGGATCTTTGAAAGGGTGTAACATAGTAAGATCAAATGCACTTTAAGTACACACACACTCATAACATTACTTAAAATCTTCCAGTCTATATACTGTAAAAAATATTATAAATCTATTACCAAAGACAAGTTAGCAGTCCTTTTTATGGTTTTTAGGCCATCTTTTTACTCTTATAAAAAGGGTTAAAGCAGGGAACTTATAAATGATCAGAGTAACAGGTAGGTAGCTGCTACTACCTGCTACAATATATGGTCTAATAGCAGGGAGCTGGGGCATTGTCCAAGTATAGTACAGTAGCTTCCAGGTGAAAGGCTGATTGTTCCACTGTGTGATGCAGTACGTACAGTACCGTAGTTAAGGTGGGTCATTCCGTTTTCAACAAAGCAAAGTGTATTGTGACAGGGTCCTGTATGATCTCTCTTGATTGGTTTTACATGAGGGTGCATTTTTCTTCATCCCCCAATCTGAAGAACCAAAGTGATCTCTGAGAATGGCTTGTGACTTCTGTTTTTTTCTGCATGCCAGTGCTTTGTTATTGTACAGCAACAAAAATTACATTACAATGTAAAATCAGAGTTGAGTCTAAACAAAAAGCAACTTTTTGTATGTCAGTTTTGAACCTGTAAAGTATTTTCTCATTTGTGTAGTGTTGTGATCTTCTGGTGTAGCGTAGTGTAGTGATGTGTAGTGTTGTGAGGTAGGGAAGCATGTTTGTCTCCAAGGGTACATTCCTTGGCAATTGTTACAGTATAGGTGAACCTGATCAGGGTTTTTGTTTAGTGACTGTAGGCAGCCATTAGTCGGGTCTATCGGCCTTAAATTGTCTTCATTTATTGTCTGCATGAATTTGAAACCCTCATATTCAATAAAATTGAAGGAATCAAGATACAGTTTAGCTTTTTAGCCATAGATGATTCAGGTTATGAGGGAAACTGAAAGATTATTAAAAGGGGATAGACCCTAGTTATGGCCGACTGAAATCAGACCATCACTTGCTGTCTGGATTCGTCCATATCAATCTTTGTACAAGTCTTGAGTCATTTTACATGTCAATCCTTCCTACTTCGCATATTGCTACTATATTCAGACAGTTGATCAATTTACTGCAGACGGAATTTTTTAGTGAATTTAAACTTCCTCTTTTTAGACTTATTTGATTAATGAATATGACAGTTTATGCCTAATGGAACATGTACATAAAAAACGATATTGAAGGAAGTTAATTCTAATGATTAATTCAACCAGAATACCAGGAAAGACACGTCTAGTATATAGTATAGTACGTCATGCAGGGGATTCCCCAGGAAGCTATTTCAGGCTGAATGGGGGCAAATATAATTATTTTTCCTTGTTAAGGGAGAGTGTAATTCAGTTGCCATATGACATTTCCTGTTTTAGCTACAAGCATGTTTGATATTTAGATTAATTCTTGCAGTGAACTCCTTTTTTTTACCATTTATTTGCCGTTGTGCTTGGTGTCCCAATGGGGTGGGGAAATCAAGCCAGTAAGCCACAATTGGAAAAAAGCTGTGGCCAGTCACACAGATTGATTAGCATTTCTACCCCATAGATAGTTCCATCCATTGAACATTCCCCATGTTAAAAAACTAAAAATTTAATACAATATACAGCAACAAAGCACCAATATCATTGCTTGATATCAAGACACCAGGGCACATCTTTGTAAAATCCTTTTTGATAAGTTATGCCTTCACTCCCACCCCCCTAACCTTCAAGATGGCTTTCACATTCAAAAGTGGATTGAAGTCCCTTAAACCTCATCTAACTAACTGGCTTTTTTTCTACTTTTTTTTTTTTGGTGTCTCTGTGTTTGCAATGATTGCAACCTAAATTTCCTAAGACCAAATATAAAGTAATTGAAACGGGTATATCCCTTTTCGTGAATAAAAAAAATTGGCAGAAAGCGTCTTACTGTAAGGTGTGATTTCTTTTTAAGGCTATTATTTATGTTTTGTGTGTTGGCTGCTGTGTAGGTGCAAATTTAGATGTTGACAAAGAGGCAATGTGAATTACAAACTCGTAAACTCTGTTTCTTGGTACTGTAATTCAGACAATAGACCGGTTGGGAAACTTGACACCTCCCACTAGGTCACATGGTCACACATACCTGTACCATGACAACGACTTGCCTGTGCATGCATGGACATAGTTACCCTCCATGAAATCACTTAAGCTGCATTGTTAATAACATTCACGGACTTATATATATGGACAGAGCATGTAATGTGTGCATGCTATCCGTAGTTGGTCTCCACTCACTGGGACAAAAAAAGGCACACCAAGATGGCCACCGTGAAGCTATAAGTCATCTGATTTGAAGACAACTCTAAAAGATTTTAAACAAAAGTTATACTTGAATGTGGAACAATATCATATTCCTGCAATATGTGAAGTGATTTTGACCTTACCTTGCCATATTTCAAAAATATTTCAATTTTCTTGCAAAATATGGTATTTACTTGAGCAAGTCCAAACTTTCACACAAATCCATTGCAGATGCCCATGATGGTGCGCTTTTTCTCCGACAATGGTAGCGACAATCTGCCTCTGTCCATAGGAAGTGCATGATAACATTGCACAAATTTAAGATCATGTTGGATATTAAAATGGACAGCAACTGCTGCACTTAATACGTATCTATGGGTGTCAGATTTTGTCATTCTTAAACTAGAAAGAATGTATTTCTTACCTGTGATGTGTACCATTCGAGCTTAGTACCTTTTAGGAATGTATTATATTTGACAGAACTACAGTAAGCTAGAAATAATATGCATTTCCTATCGTACACATTGGGTGACTGCTATAAAACTATAATTGCAAGTTGAAGTTTGACCTATTACCAAGATACTTTGCGTGTGAACATTTCATAACTCAGCTATTGCAACAGTTACTGTACTCCATTGCAAAAACGTAGTATATATCTGTGTACTAGCATTTATCCTGCAACAGTTTCTTTACAAACACTGTATCACACTTACAAAATGAAGGGATTCCACTGGTTTCAACCAAGGATTGTGGTGATCACAATAAGGAGGGGGTAGGGTGGGCTGCTGATGGTGTGTGATACCATGGATGGTGCCAAATGGAGCTACAGCATGTAACTGATTTTTATGTTTGTTCATTCTTCTTCTAATATTCAAGAAGCGTTGTAGATATTTGTGTAACCCTTTACCGTTGTTTGGGTCCTTTTGTACCCAGATGGAAAGCACGGCTGTCGCCCATCTTTACTGTTTCACATGGAGCTTGAAACTGCAAGTAGCTACCCGAATGTTCGGCTACAACAACGAGAGGGACAGTAGTTTAAGGTCACGGGGTCAATAGCCTAGGGAAGCTGATGCGGGGCGTGCGACATCCACTTTTCCGCCTACTCCCGAGGCGCGCAAATATGCCCCGATTTGAGCACAACGGTAAAGGGTTAACCAGTCATATACTTACAAAAAATGTTTATAAATATTTTAGCATTCTTTTTTGTCTGTTTGAGAGAGTGATAAATGTGAATATATTTTGGGGATGTTATTTTTAGGTGTGGCCATGCATACTTGGAAGGCATTGGCAAGAAACTTGGCAGGTCTTGTACATAAAAACATGTAAATATTTTGTGAAATTTGATATGCAGGCTCTGAAAATGACATCTTTTGAGTCTATAAGTCACCTCTCAATTTGTAACAGTTGAGAGCATCTTGAAAATATCTGAGAGTAAAAAACATCACAAGTTTTGAACTGTGGCCTTAGTAAGTGTTGCATATAAGCTAAATAAGTGTGTATACATATTTACAGCAACACAAGTACTTAGAGTAATGTTACTTTACCTGAATAACATCTGCATGCAATAAAAATATGTTATGGCTATGTACTTCAGTGCTTTTTATGAGGACAACCTTTGGCAATGCCTCATCCCCTTTTGACTGGACAAACTTTTGGTTGATTTATATGCCTTTAAACACTAACCGCTACTAATTTCGCAGAAATATCTGTGTAAACATGTCTTTGCCTCATATTCTTGTCATATCTGAGTTTGACAGTTTTAATTTCTGTTGGTTGTGTTTTTCTAACAGACCACGAAAAAAAAACAATTTCATTGAAACCACTGAAGGTTGAGTTTCAGTTTCATCAATATTTTCCGAGTCTACTGTAAGGCATCCAGTTAAAGGGGAAGTTAAAGCAAAAAAATTAATATTCATATGTAAAAGAGGAATCAAAACTACACAGTGTGATGAAGCTTCTGTTCAAATCAGATATTTTAAACACATCAGTATGAAAGTGATGTCACTGGATTTGTTATACAAGGTGAGCTTGGGAGCAGCAGAGGTTACAGCACTTCCTCACATTGACAAGGAATGCCTTGTTTCCTAAAGTTGTCTTTTCAGACTGTTGTGTCACCCTAGACCAGGAATAGGACCTTTCTTGTAGGGAATGCAAAATTTGTTAAGTTCTTATTCCACTATAAATGCCATATTTTGATAATATTGGATAGTTGAGAGGAAAATTGGCTGTGAATTTAAACAAAACGAAAAGACTGTCCATCAATGTGAGGATATGATGTCATATGTGCTTGCTTCGTGTACACTTTTTGTTGCAAATAAGACAATTTTAAGTGCTCATAAAGTATCTTGAGAACTAAACATCAGATTTCAATGCAAATTTCTTGGAATGCATAGAATAAGAACCTCTCTTTACATATCAAAAGCCCATGTGACTTTGAAACCATTCTTTTTTTAAGTTGCCAGAAAGTTTACCCATAGTAATTTGGCACAGATCGTACATTTGCACATATGAATTAGACTGCAGATCTGTTTTCATTAGTTGGGTGGAACCTTCGATTCATAATAATGTCAAGTCTTCAGATGGTTGTTTGACTTTTATTGCAAATGACTGAAAATTTTCATTATGAAGTCTGATTTTGATACGTGAATTTACAAAGGATATGTAACAATGGCATTGTTTGCCTGTCTGAATAAATAAATGCAACAGTTGAAAACAACAATTGATAAAAAGATCTTTTCAGTCTTTGACAAAAGGTAAAAACAGTTTGTTACCTCAGGGGTTCATTGTGGTACGTAAATTTTCTCTGGGATACCGTAAATGGCAAGGTTGTGCAGTTCAATTCGCAGGCTTTTAAAGGGTCTATAGTACTCTATAGTCCACTGTTGCATTGGTCCCCCAACTCATTTGCATTAGTGTTAGGGTTGTGGGTAAGTGTTAGGGTTAGAGTGAGGGGATAGGGTTAGATTCAGGAGTTAGGGTCGGGGATGTGATATCATGAAAACCTGGGGGATCAATAAGATGGGACACTAATGACACAGCTAGGGGGCCAGTGAGATGGGACACTAATGACACAGGGGGCCAATGAGATAGGGGACCATTGAGACAGAGAACTACTGTAGTGATACAGTGGACTTTATCAGACTATCAAGAATATCTGGTTTTGAAAAATATACCACACCCTTCTGTACTCTGGGACCAGGTACAGTTTTACATGCTGTATTTGCAAAATACTTGCGTAAGTAAAAGTTGCACTTATCGTCAAAATTTGATTAAATTCAGTCATTGAAAATACAGTCATTGGGCTCCTGAATAATCGAATTCTGTCTTTTGGGGGATTCCTTTTTTTTCTCTCTCTTTTTTTTTCTTTTTTTTTTATAATTCATCCTCCTTCTTGCATCAAAGACCCAAAAAGTTTTATGCCACGTATGTCTTATAAGCCTAAATCCCAACTGTTAAACTTGCACAAACAACCCTTGGAGTTCTATGATAATCAGAAGTATGTATCATATCCTCATCTTTACCACCAGGGACTCTTAAACAGGCCCCAAGGCCCCCAGCCCCGGTACCTGCATCACAATTTCCACTTTTTTTTTAGAGTTTTCAGGCTTATTCCTGAATAGGGTGGGGAGCGGTGAGATAAGGGACTAAAGGAATTGTAGACTATAGAGCAGGTGCTGAGCATAAGCAGTCATCTCTGTTTGGTTAGTGAATGACAGAACATGTAATCAAACTGAATCTGGTCAATTCAGGTTTAAATTCTGTAGCTTGGTGCTGATTCATACAAAACACCATTAAAACTATTTCCCAAAAATAATATTTGCGTCACGATCAGGCTTTTCCCCCAAAAAAAACAAATATTGAGGGAATTTTTCGTGCGATTTAGGTTTTTTTGTCAGAAACAGTAGAAATTGCTGTAATCGAAGGCAAGACATCACTTTTTAACTTTTTTTTCCGGAAAAAGCAAAATTTTATTACTGCATTCATGCAATTATCATGTAATGTCAAAAAAAAAGTCAAATATTGAAATTGTCTGGAAAATCTTCATTTTTTCTTCAGAAAAAGCAAAATTTCATTACTGCATTCAGACAATTTTCATGTGTCGTCCAAAAAAAATCAAATGTTGAAATCGTCTTGAAAATTTGATCTTTTAAATGATAAAAGTGAATTTTCACGGTCTCATTTGGAATGATTATTCCGTTGTTCTCAAAACATTTCGTTGGTAAAGGTGACCCCTCTAAAGTTGCTCATTTAACCCTCAAATGTG
This sequence comes from Holothuria scabra, assembly GCA_037179385.1. Taxonomy (NCBI): domain Eukaryota; kingdom Metazoa; phylum Echinodermata; class Holothuroidea; order Aspidochirotida; family Holothuriidae; genus Holothuria; species Holothuria scabra. The sequence goes on along the minus strand of CM074200.1, from coordinate 21,533,377 downwards.
TAATGATTGCGCTTCAATGCTTGAAAGCAAGAGGCTGATATCGATGGGGAGAAAGTTGATAATGCATTTTAAAATATAAACAAAATACGTTAAAAAAGAATCGAAGACAGGAAATAGTTTGTTTCAAGCAAGTATTTATTTCTTATACGAAAAACGTGGAGACACATCAGTCACAAGAAAAATCCCTGGACAATACAACGCACATTACTAACAGACAAATATATGAAGAAGACTCCTTAAGAGTTGAATGGTAAAAAAAGAATTGCCCTGGAAAAGTTATACACACTATTCAAAGAGAGAGATACATGAGGATATTCCTTAAAAGATCCATGGTACAAATTGTAAGTGTTTATTTTCCAGCATTTCACTGTTCTAGTGAAATAGAGTGAATTGAAACTTTTCACTCTATTAGAGGTTGAAGAAGTTCATTCTATTCATTTTAAAGTTTAATGTAGAGGTACTTAAAAAATGCAGGGTATAAAAATAAAAGCCGCCCTGGATAAAAAAAAAAAATGCAAATTACACACAAATGTAGAAGTACTCCCTATTACACAAAGGGCAGGAAAAGAAATGCCCTTGATGATAAAATGGACGTTACTTGCATCTAGAGATATATAGAGATTCTACTTAAAGTCACAGGGGATAAAAAAGACTTGGTTGCACGGAGATGTATAGAAATACTCCCTAAATGTTTCAAGATAGAAAAGTAAACGCAACGGATAATAAAACTCACACTACTTGCAAAGAAAAATATAGCGATGCTCCTTTGAAGGCTCAATTCTCTCACCCAAAGAGTACCAATTCTCCTAACCTTCTTACTTAAGCCCCTCCCACAATTATCTGAAATTCATCATCATCCAGACACAATCTCAGTTTATTGCTTCATGATGAGTATAAAAATCTCAGTGTGTATTTCATCAAAACACTTTCACTACAGTTCATGCTGTGTAATACAAGCTTTAGAACTTTGTATTGTCTGAATTTGCTGTCTGTCAAAGAGCTGAGCCAATTGAGAATTTCGGTACCCCCCTACCAAAATTGTAGTTTGGAGTGAGAGGAATGGTCCTTTAAAGTTTCAGGTTAGGAACAGAAATGCCCTGGATAATAAAATGCACTTTACTTGCAGCAGGAGTAAGCAAATATATGCTGACTCATCAAACGTTACTGGTTAGAAAAATAAATGCCCTAAATAATAAAATGTGCACCACTTGCAGAGAGAATAAGCAAATATCTGCAAACAGAGCCTTTATCCATTTTGAACAAGTCAACTAGTAAACAATAAACAATCATCCTCTCTACATATTTTCCACACAATGAAGTCGTTTAAAACATTGAAATCTTTTGAAGAGAGTGACAGACATTTTAACACACAGAACTACATTAGTTGTAACCAAACTTCATGGGTTGAGCTGAGAATACTCCCTGAAAGTTAGAGGGCAGAAAAGTACACGCCCTGGATAATAAAATGCACATTACTTACAGAGAAAAATATATAAATATTCCCTAAAGTTACAGGTCAGGTACATAAATACTTCCCAAAAGTTACATGGTGGAAAAAGAATTGCCATATATATCTCGAGGTATGAGCAGATGAAGTTATTTGATTTGTCTTCCAAAGTGAGTTTGAGGGCAGCTGGGATTATATCACGACCTCACATTGACTGGGAATGCTTTGTTTTTTTCAGACTGTTCAGTTGACATTCACTTTAATGATAATAAAGAAAAACAAGAGACTGACCATTAATGTGGGGATATGATTCCATACATGCTTGCTTCAAGTTCACTGTCTGTTGAAAAGACGATTCTATTTGCTCATTTCTTGAGAAACACACAATGGATTTCAATGAATATTTCCCTAAAATCAATAACTACTCATCTAACATATTATAACTTGATATGACCTTAAACCGTTCTTTTCAAAGTTAGAGGGTAAAGACAAAAATGCCAGGGCTGGATAATAAAATGCACATTACTTGAAAGGTGAAATAAAGAGATACTCATCAAAAGTTACAGGGGAGAAAAAGAAGTGACCTTGATAATGAAATGCACATTACTTGCAAAGGAAATATGGCGATACCCCTTAGAAGTATCACTGTTGGAACAGACATGCCCTGGATAATAAAATGCACATGACTCACAAAGGAAAATATGGATATATACTCCTTAAAAGTTACTTGGTTGGAACAGATAATTCTCAAAAGTTGCAGGGTAGATAAAGAAAAGCCCTGGACAGTAGAATGGACATATCTTACGAAAAGTATGGAGATACTCCTTAAAAGTTTCAGGGTTGGAATGCACATTACTTGTACAGAAAATTATGGATAATAAAATACACATAAACTTCCAGAGAAAAAATATTGAGATTCCCTAAAAGTTGCAAGGCAAGAATAGAAATGCCCTGGATAATATAATGCACATAAATTGCAGAGAAAAATATAGGGAATTCTTGAAAATTACAGGGTAGAAAATTAAATGCCCTGGATGATACCATTCACATTACTTGCAGAAACCAATAAACTGCAAAAAAAATGCACACTCCCTAAAAGTAACAGGGTAGAAAATTAAATGCCCTGGATGATACCATTCACATTACTTGCAGAAACCAATAAACTGCCAAAAAAATGCACACTCCCTAAAAGTAACAGGGTAGAAAATTAAATGCCCTGGATGATGCCATTCACATTACTTGCAGAAACCAATAAACTGCCAAAAAAATGCATACTCCCTAAAAGTAACAGGGTAGAAAACTAAATGCCCTGGATGATACCATTCACATTACTTGCAGAAACCAATAAACTGCCAAAAAAATGCACACTCCCTAAAAGTAACAGGGTAGAAAATTAAATGCCCTGGATGATACTATTCACATTACTTGCAGAAACCAATATACTGCCAAAAAAATGCACACTCCCTAAAAGTAACAGGGTAGAAAATTAAATGCCCTGGATGATGCCATTCACATTACTTGCAGAAACCAATAAACTGCCAAAAAAATGCATACTCCCTAAAAGTAACAGGGTAGAAAACTAAATGCCCTGGATGATACTATGCATATTATTCTCAGAGGGCCATAAATTCCTTAAAAAATGCATACTCCCTTAAAGATACAGGGTAGAAAAGTAAACGCCGTGGATGATACAATGAACATTACCCTCTGAGAGCAATAAACTCCTCAAAAATGCCCTGGATAATTAAGGGCATATTTCTTGCAGAGAAACATATAGAACTACTCCCAAAAAATTACAGTGTAGAAAAGAGTAAATGCCGTGGATGATACAATGCATTTTAATAAAGTGCATATTACTTGCAGAGAGATATGTTGAAAGAATACTTCACCAAACTTCATGGGTTAAGTTAAGAATACTCCCTGAAAGTTAGAGGGTAGAAAAGTAAATACCCTGGATGATAAAATGCATACTAATAAAGTGCATATTACTTGCAGAGAGATATGTTCAAGGAATACTCCCTAAAAGTTTTAGGGTAGAAAAGTAAAGGCCCTGGATGATACAATGCATATTACTCTCAGAGAGCAGTAAACTCCTAAAACATTCTCCCTTTTAATTACAGGGTAGAAAAGTAAATGCCCTAGATGACAAACTGCACATTACTTTCTGAGAGCAATACACTCTTTAAAATGCCCTGGATTATAAAGTGCACATTACTTGCAAAGAGATAAATAGAACAACTCCCCAAAAGTAACAAGGCAGAAAAGAAAATGCCCTGGATGATACAGTACCATGCATATTTCTTTCAGAGAGCAGTTAACACCCAAAACATTCTCCCTTTAAGTTACAGGGTAAAAAAGTAAATGCCCTGGATGATAAAATGCACATTACTTTCTGAGAGCAATACACTCTTTAAAATGCCCTGGATTATAAAGTGCACATTACTTGCAAAGAGATAAACAGAACAACTCCCCAAAAGTAACAAGGCAGAAAAGAAAATGCCCTGGATGATACAGTACCATGCATATTTCTTTCAGAGAGCAGTTAACTCCTAAAACATTCTCCCTTTAAGTTACAGGGTAGAAAAGTAAATGCCCTGGATGATACAATGCACATTACTTTCTGAGAGCAATACACTCTTTAAAATGCCCTGGATAATAAAGTGCACATTACTTGCAAAGAGATAAATAGAACAACTTACAAAAAGTAACAGGGCAGATAAGAAAATGCCCTGAATGATACCATGCACATGAATAAAGTGCATATTACTTGCAGAGAGATATGTTGAAGGAATACTCCCTAAAAGTTTCAGGGTAGAAAAGATTATTTGCAGAGAGATATGTTGACAGAATACTCCCTAAAAGTTTCAGGGTAGAAAAGTAAATGTCCTGGATGATAATATGCACATTACTCGCACATAGCAAAAGGTTCTTCAAAATGCCCTGGTTAATAAAGTGCATATTAGTTTCAAAGAGATATAGAAACACTCCTTAAAAGTTAGAGGGTAGAAAAGTAAATGTCCTGGATAATAAAATGCACATTACTTGAAGAGAGGTATGTGAAGTGACTCTTCAATGCATCGAGAGATATTAAAAGATCCATTTAAGGTGTACCTCAATTCAAAAATTTCAAAAATATATATTAGACAGCTTGAAAAAAGAATTCCAACAGTCCAATTTCCATCTTCAAAGGAAATTCTTGAACTGAAATACTAAGTGCTAAAGTTTACCTGTTGAAATTACAATGGTACAATGTTCCATAATTTGTGATATCATTGTTGTACTACTCAAATTGCAATCTCTGGATTTCTTCATTTTTCTGAAAGTTGCTGTAACTTATACCAAGGTGTGATAGCACTCATACCCATATGGGGTGATGTAATTAACTAAGCCCTCTATGTGCAAAACACTATGCAAACAAACAGGAAGTGTTCAAGGCCTTAAAAACATTTTTCATTTAAAGGGGAACAATGGAGGTAATTTAAGTTGTTCAATGTCACAAATTATTACACAATGGACTAGATTGATTGAAGTGAATAAGTTTCAACATTTTATATCTTGGCTCAAGAATGTCCTATGAAGATGGGAGTCCAGTTAGAATTCATTTTTCTTGCTGTTTAATACACATATTTCTCATAGAGAGATAAAGATAAAGTAGTTATGTGGATTTTATTACCCAGGGCATTTCTGTCCGTACACTGCATTTTTAAAGGAGTTCCTCCATATATGATACATAGGCATTTATAATCCAGCATATTCACTTTTCTACCCTGTAACTCTTAGAAAGTATTTCTATTATATCTCTCTGCAAGTAATATGCATTTTACTATCAAGGGTGTTTTTCCCTGTAACTTTCAATGAGTTGCTGAATACATTTCTCTGCAAGTAATGCACATTTTATTATAAAGGGCATTTACTTTCATACTATATATTTTTTTACAAGTATCTCTAGATACTAAAAGAACTGGTATGGATAGTACAATGTACATAACTCATGAAGAGATATGAGAAACCAAATAAGTTATGTTTTTTTCATATATTTATCCAGTGAACCCTTTGATTGTCACCTGTTGTCTCCCATACTTTCCTCTTTATGACCTCCATTGTCCGCATCTCCAGTAGTTGCTCTACTCTCTCCAAATCTTCATGGGTACGGCTCTCATGGAGTTCTACATGTCCATCACCATCAGCAACAACATCATCTTTTTCAAAAGACTCCTCATCACATTCTGTTGTTTCCAAAGAAACTGCTTCACTTTGCTGCATCTCCTTAGAGTTGCGCTGCAATATTTTCTTTTTTATTGATGAATGGGAATGCTGCCACTTCATAACTTAGAAGGACAGCATTCTGTTCAACGCTGAGGGCACTTGTTAGGCCAGTTCCTGTAAAATAGAGATGAAAAAGAATTTAGTTAAGTTGTTCCTGAATTTGAATGCAATTTTTCACAGGAGATTACATCTGAATTTCTTTTTCACAAGTTCTCCAATGAATGGATGTAGCCAAACATGTTGCCAATAGAGCTACAGTACTAGCAATGGTGACATATATCGGATGCCATGTATTATTTTGCACTTGTTTACTGCCATACAGTCCCCTTAGAGTACTTTGCCAACTTTTACTGAAAGTAGCCATAACTAGAGCACCAACAGTGCAGAAGCTCACACCTTCAAACTTGAAAGAGTCCCTGGGCTGTCTGTACTATTTTAAATGACCTCAATTGACACATAACCACAATTACACTCTTTCACCCTTTTAAGAATGTCACCAAAATGTTCCAAGCTGTCTTCAGTGTGTATATTGCCCTTGGAAAGTTACAATAAGAAATAAAACTACAATAGGGAATAGAGTATAAGATAATTACACCTTACTGTAGTAATCAGTGATATTGACCTGCACTAATTCTTAACATCAAACAAATGATTAGCACTCTGAAATGTAAATATTACTAATACTCATGACTTCCTGTTTTAAATCCTTGAAATGACATGGCTAGGGGTAAACTTCAAACGCGCTCTAAGCAAGTCAGATACTCTATCGGATTCTCTATGATATGCAGTCCATGAGCTCTGACAGGACTTTGAACCAAAACAAAATATCCAAAATAAAATAACCGAGCATCATGAACCAAGCATCATTACAACAAAATGTCAACTCAGTTTAACTGAATAAAATGAACAAGGGGAGTAATGTCTTTGAAGTTTTTTATTTTACAAAATAGAAGGAACCATAATATTTGTCTCTTTTAATTCTGCTCTAATTGTGACATTTACTATTAAATTAAGTGCTGAGATAACCATACATGCAATACCTTATACATGAAAAATTCTAAAAGATACTGTAGGACTACTTAGTTGTACTACATTGTTTCAAAATACATTGAAAGCAACTGCCAGGGCCAGAAGAAGTGACATAGGGGTTCATAATCTGCCCTGCCCAGTGTTTTTAGAGAAGAAAGGTTTGGTCAGCAATTAACCAAGCAGAAAATAAGTTATGTAGGATGTGACAACAGAATAAAAATTTGCCTTACTGAAGACAGTCAGAGACATATGATCCACACATTACTTTCACAGGCAGATACCAGTTTGAAGCTGTGTAGCCAATACTTATGCAAAAAGTTCTAAAATTTTGAGCTATTGACTTTTAATTTAACAAAATGGACTCTTGAGCCACATCTTGGACCTTTGACCCAAACTTCCAGTTAACCTTCCAAAGTTGTTCTATAGAAAGCCTTTTGATCATTCTCATTGTGCCCTCCAGCTGTGTGGGATGGAAGTTGGTGACAGTGAATGTAAAAGGCAGTCAACACAATTGATTGGAAAGTAAAGTACTGTAGGATAAATATACATCTGTTTGGGACTGTCTCTCATATTCTGCAATAGCACTGTAATATGTGTATAATTGCCCACTGGGTCAGCAACCTCTTTGAAGGAAGGCCTCTGCCTTTAAAAATCTTCCCTGGTAACAAGTTTACACCACATTCCTCTCAAGTGACCTGCATTTGCACATCAAAACCTGCTGACCAGCCCAGCCCTTTGAAAAGCCTGCATTTCAAATCTCTTTAGTATCCTTAGTTAGAGAACTACTGTACACAAATTAACATATAATTCAGCTTACAGGAACAGTAACTACAAATTCAGTAAATCGTACAGTATCTCACAGCACATTCAACTGCTCGCCCTGCTATATTACAGTATATACAGGCCTACAGAATCAGGTATGGAATACGGGTACTGCATATCCTTGCCACTGCGTAAAAAGTGTAGTAACATCATGTAACACGGCGTTCAATAGCAATAAAGAATGCCCACTTTGCAGGTTAGATGCAGGCTTGTGTCAGAGTTTCCAATCAAATGAACATTAGGGGCTGTCTTGACAGTTCTAGACATGACTGTCTCTTTTCATGGCCAGAATGCCATCTGAGATATATAAAGAGTACAGTACTGTTTATTGGAAATCACTTACAGCATCAGGGTTCAACCATTGGTGACATTTGACAAGTTGACATTTGCAAACTGTCCTGGTACGGCACCAAAATTTACAGCAACAACGATTGAATATTGTGTTAAGGAGAGGTTTTAATAATTGTGCATAATTTGTGAGTATCTGTAGGCTATACAATATTATTTTGGCAAATCTCGTAATACAATTTTATTACGTTACTGCAAAAGTACCGTAGGCCTACTGATGTGTTTTGGTGGTAACCTAGCGTAATTGTGTTGACTGATTTGACAAAGAGTGCCACCACTTTGCAAAGAGACATTTCTAAAATTAAAAAATTCTCAACAACACATCGATTGCTCCTCGCCTTAATTTCATTCTTACCCAGAGACAATCTTAGTTTATTGCTTCAGGTTGAGACTTATAGTAAAGCTCAAAGTGCACTTTCAAAAAAATATCAGTACAGCTTATGCTTTGTTACTTTGTTTACTTTGTTACTTTTGTTAAGCTTTGTTACTTACTGTACGCTGCTTTGCTTGAATGAGCTGTCAGCCAAAGGGCTGAGCCAATAAAGAAGTTCAGTTAACCATATAAGAGTTACAGTATGGAGTGAAAGGACTTGGCCCTTTAACTGGAACATTTGGTCGTGGAGACTTGGACCCAAAATCCCTGAACATCCTGAAGGAAATGCTAACCAATTATCATTAATAAACATTAAGTTGCTATTGTAAAAAAAAAAAATCAATCTAACATTTTGCTGTTTTTCACTGGTCATCTTTGGTGCAGAAGTTCAGACCTGTTCAACTTCTCACTCCCAACCTAATGCTGGCTCAAGAAAGGTAAAGGTTGTATATTGACGTATCTATATTTTATTCATTTAGCCCAAGCAAAAATTGAATCCTGAGGCAAATTGGATTAATTCTTGCATGTTTGACCCACATTTGAACCCACCAAAAACCCAATTGAAGCATTCAACCTGATAATACTAATTTTTTTGTACAGTAACTGCAAGGCTACTGTATAACACACAAAGAGTATATTGCAAAGTGTTTACTGTAAAAGTAATGAGTGCTTGTGTTCTGTACATTGTTGTGCCTTGTTCACATCATTCTTGGTATTCCCGTTTTGAATAATGTACCTGGAATGCATAAAAAGAGTCAAGATAAGTTCTACATGTCCTGCATGACATGACTGTGCTGTGCAGGGATGAAAAAAATATCATTCTACTTTACTCTCTTACTAACTGTTCCTACTTTCTTCATCACACCCCCAATAATTTCCCCATGACTGACCCCACAAAGGCTTGTGAGCCACTGTGTATGTTTACTACATCTGCTAGACTTCATTACCAGTCTCCTTTTCTTAAGAGTCTGTGACTATCCGGAAACATTTCCTGGAACAGTTTATCATTACCAGCACATGAACGATATGAATAATGTGCATCAATAACCTTCAGAGACCACAAAATTTCAGCTTTCAGTGTCTGTTCACAAGTAACAAAGGTTTCTAGAGTTGAGCTGTGAGTGGTACTACTGCCAATAGCAGCCTCTGCACCTGCAGTGGACTTCATTTGGTTAGGTTTCATGAAATCCCGAATGTTTGCTATTTGTCTTCCACTAGCTTTCCAATTATCAGCATGCTTCTTCCCCTTCAGATGACTTGTCAATGCTGATTCCCCCATACTGGAAACATCTATTTCCTTCATGCAAATTTTGCACCTTGCTTTACTTTTGTCAGTACATTGTTCAAGCCAACTACAGTATTTTGGATGTTTCAACCATAACAGATTGAAACGACATTTACCCATGTTTGCAACCTTCAATCTGGGCCTAGTAACAGTGTGACAGTAATGATGTACAGTATACAAGACTATCTGCCATCCACTTACGTATTTGTCGATAGCCTATCATGCTAGCATTACGATGTTCAGTCTAGCCTAACGTGAAATTACCGTGACCAAAATCCATGCAAACCCAGTCTGATCCAGCATTAACACTTCAGCAGTAGGTAAACACTATTCCAACTATCACAAATGAAATATATATCCCGATATGGTGCAATCTTTCCGATGTTAAGTGGATGAAACTTCTACCGTGCCAGAGCTTACTAACACAAGTCAGAACAAGTATTCAATGCTTAGCCTAAACCCACCAATTGCCGGGTGGTAAATTCATCACAGATATACGCAGAACCAAGTCAAACTAAAATTATATCGATCAACTGTAATCATTGTCAATACGGCCAATATTGAAAAAAAAATCAAATGTGACGGCGAATGTGTTTCATCTTTTTTTCCGCGAAATTTTGATCCCTTGCTAAAACCAGAATAAGAAGCGAGAGCAACTTAACTGTTACAGTTTCGATCTTTTTCAATCAGCCAGAGTGACACTGCACTAACATAGCATATGCTCTCAGTTTGAGCTGTACACGCTACTTGCAGTGGACGAGCACCCGAAGTTCGATGCGATTAACACTTTAGTCAACACTTGACACATTACTATACATACAGTATGGAGGAATGCGTGGCCCGGCACGGGCCACTTATGTATCTTTGGTGCAATTTCACGATCGCGATTGATTTTCAACAGTACTATTTTCAAAAAATCTGATCAAAAAAGATTTCCTGAAATGAATTTGAGGTTTTTGCGATCGAATGTTTATTGAACAATTTTCAAGCACTCTTCACAGTGTTTTCAAGGACTTTTGTAAAAATTCAAGAACTTTCAAGGCCTTGAAAAACAAAAATGAAATCCAAGTACTTTCCAGATTTTCAAGGCTGCCTGTGCAGTCTGCCCTTTCCTAATAAATGATGAAAAAAGCATGGGATCTCTGCAATTGGTAGAGAAAAAATCTTTTGAAAATTCTCAAAGTATCGATATTTCAAACATTTTTATACCCTCGAAGTACACACAAAACGGCATATTGTGCCATTTTCTTGTTCAAATATACACCTGCTCCATCAAGATCCCCTTTAATTTTTTTCATGGTTGGCTTATTTGGATGTTTGTTAGAAGAAATCAGTTGGAAAAATAATGGGACCAAGCTGGCGCATGAACTTAGGAATGGTCAAAGGTCATGCCAGCTGCCAACTCTAAGTAGTTCATGGTTATTTGGGCACTTTTCTACACATTCCATGTAAAATCAGAGTGGGACTTACTTGGCACTGAACAATATCCGGGGTCAAAGGTCACAACTTGGCCTGGAAATGCCTTTCATAGACTACTGTATAGCACAGCATGCACTATTTCCAGGGGGCTTTGTCTTTTTAGCTCATTTTTCTCCATACATGTGCCAATGAGATCCGATCAGTTTTTCACTTGAAATTGATTAGGGGCTTTGAGTTCTATCGTATAAAGTTGTTTAGTCCACATGATCTTGTTGGGGCATCAAGTTATGAGGTCTTGAAAACATCACGAGGGCGCTGTTTGTCACATACTTATGTCAATTTAAAGCAACCAGATCCCACCAATTTTTTTATTTATGCTATGTATCACACTGGAGGTTTCAAAATATGTTTTCTTTTTGTTGGGATGTGACTGGCGCACAACATTACACCTATGGGGATAATGCAAACCACAAATTTGACTTTTTGTGCACATTAAATTTCAGTGTTTTTTTGCAGCCACCCCCAAAATGCTGCTGACCTAATAATTTGATTTTGGAACTTTGGTATGATGATGTTTCTTTGTAATTTTTTAGAAGTTGATCTGAGGACCAATGTATCCCAACCTCCCCCCCCCCAAAAAAAAAAAAAAAAAATTGGTACACTTTTACAGGCACACACTTTTAAACAACTTTAAATTACTCTGACTTGCAGATATAAAAAACTTGCAGACTTACAGACTTACATTTAAAAAGACTGCATGCATGGCTCATTTCCAAAAGTGTGACCTCATGTACTTGGCCCAGGATCAAATAGTCCACACCATTGTTTCATTGATGCAAAAGAAAGTACAGTGTAGATCAGCTTGAGTACTCCTCCACAGCAAGCTGCCACAGGATGATGCATTTAGAGCTGGTTAGTTGGAATGCATGTGTATGTTACAGCATGTTACTCTCCTTGCAAATCTGCTACCAGTCAAATATATCTGCAAATTAAATAAAGTTGAGTCAGAAGGATATAGTTGGCTAAATTTAGGAAGAGCAGAATTTTGAAAGAGGTAGCGATGGGTCAAATGGGACTTGAAAGAAAAGAAAAAAGATTGTTGTAGGGTACATAGGACATAGGCCCCTATTACTGTAGCATGAGCAGACACACCATGAAAGAGAGCACTGGACAAGGGAAGGGGTGGGGGTGAGGAAAATGTCATCATGCACCATGCATTACACAGAAATGCTGAGAGGTCATTAATAACCTCACATTAGTTTTAATCAGAAATTCATAAATACTTGTATTTATTTCCTGCATTCTGATTGGCTGAAAACCATTCAAGACCAGTCTCGAATGGCATTCGAAACCGGTCTCGAATGGTTTCCAAGAAGTAAGGAGACTTGAATTGAATGTGATCACTATACTTAATGTGTACAATATTTTAAGCCCATGCTAGGTTGCCATAGCAACATGCCATATTCACCTCATAGTTTGCACAGCACATGTAGGCCTACTGTAATGTCATACAGGTAGCCAAGTACATGTAACTAGCAAGATAAACAGTAACACTGAGACACTGTGTCAAGTTGATACCCTAACTTAGTCTTCAGAGTTACCATTCCAAAAAATAATAACTGGCAGTGACATATAGACATAGGTCAGCCAAGGCTTAGGAATCATTGCTCCCCACAAATGGATATTTGATCACACACACATTCTGTTTTATAGGTCTAGGCCCAAGGCTAGAACTGCACTGAGCTGCGATGACTGACACTGTTGTTAACGTGTTAATCCAGTCCTAAATTTGGAGAGGTCTAATAAAATCTGACTTCAAGCACTAAGCCTATAACTATAGTTACTTAAGTGTCTAACGTTTGCGACAATACTGTATACACAGGCATTGGCACAGTAACAGTGCTGGGGTTACTAATTCCGCCAAGACTGTATAAACATCAAACAACAGTAACATTACTCTTTAGGCACACAGGCTAGCAAAGTAATCGTCAAGTTCAGTAGCCTGAGTGGCAATTCCCTAAGGAAGCCTGCTATATTTTACCTGTAACCTCAGTTTTTAAAGGCTTAAGTGCATTTTAAAACTGCTTCCATCTCTTACAAAGAATTTATATCACCGTGTCTGACCCATAACATCAACTAGGCTACGTCTGCATGTCCTTCCTGCAGTATGATCTGCTAACCACACACAGCACAGTCACTCTCTCTTACTAGAACTGCATATATAGTACAGTATGTAACGTTAGCTCTTCGCACAACTGTAAACACAGATAACGAGAAGTTAGTAACTTTCCTTGACTTTTCGCTCAACCTCATCTCCAAAATGATGCGATACTGTGATCAGTGTTTTTCTGTTAACAACATTTGCTTGTAAAATAGCCGATATAGATCTCGAAAATGAAGCAAATTAAAGATGATACTGAGCGTATCGGTCGCGACATGCAGTTCAGAAGGTTCGTCTTGCTAGCATCAATTCAAGTTCAAGATATCCATTCGTCACAATGGGGGTAAAAAACTGAGGAGAATTTAAACTTGATCTCTAAAATTTGACCAATTTTTAGAATTTTTTCATGTTTTTCACCCAGTATTTATGAATGGGGATAAAAGCAGGGTGCCCCGGTCTTAAATGTGATTTAAGACCTCCGATGCCGTCATCACAGAGGCTGTCGCCTCGGTCCACTCAGCCTCTTTGATGACGTCATCGTCGGTCTTAAATCACATTTAAGACCGGACACCCTCGCATTTATCCCCTAATTAGGCAACTGCATTCTCCCTCATACATACTGCATACAAACTACAGAGTAATGAATGTACACAACACATGTAGTCTAACCAAGAGTGCTTCTTGTTTTTAGCCCTCCTTTGCCCTTGCTACATGTATGACTGGTAGAAACAAGCTGCTACATCAGACAACTGTAGGTCATTGCTCTGGACTTGAAAATGTCAAATTACAATACCGAATCCTAACAAAAATATCACATACTTACCTGCACGTTAAATGTTAATCACAAAGTACAGTACAGTAGGTGTTGGCCAAACCAGCTACTGTATACTGTTAACCTACAAAAGGGTGCTGGCCAGACCTGGTGAACAATGGCTGTGCAAAATGACCAAATGTTGCAAGTTGCAACAGTCAACTACTTGTACGTAATTATTCATACTTGCTCTCAAAAAAACTTGACAAAATACAGTAGACTACTGTACATTGATTCAATCTTCCTCACAATCTCAATCAGGGTACTGCCTTTTAACAAAAGGTGTGCAAATTTTTTACCTAACATTTGCTTCAGCTTCAAATTTGGAGACATCTCCCTCGTGAATCATGATGAAGACACTATGAAAATCATTTAAGTCTTCATTTGGTCTCTTTACTGTACATCAAAGATAAAGAAAACCACCTTTTCTCTAAAGGTTTCACACCCCCAGTAATTTCACAATTGATGAACACACAAAATTACAGTAAGTCCTTTATGTGGCCCCTGCAGCCTTGTTAAAGTTCACAGAACTTACTTAAGAGACACTCATCACTTGAAAGCTGACAAGTTTGCCCATCATGGTACTACAAAATTTCCATACCAAGACTACTGTATTTAGATTTTGAAGGACTTAAAGTTTTCGTAGGGTACAAGTACACCCGTGGAGCCTTAGCCTCCTCACCATAACGGAAAACCATGGCCATTTGACAGCAGTTTTTAAACAGTCTAAAGTCACTCTCCATATTACTCAAATTTTCAACATTCACGCTTTGACAAGTTCTTTTACATATTCATGGACTTTCATTACCCAATTGACAGGTTATCCTGACAACATTTGGTCTAAGCCAGAGTTAAAAGAACTACTTCTTTGAGGGTGTGCACTACTTGTACTTGGCACTGTACAACATTACCCTCATGAAGTAGTGAGGCCACTGTACAGTAGTACTTACAGTATCTACATTACAAAAATATACAGACCCTAACTTCTAAGACCAGCCACTTAAAAATGATATAATGCATAAGGCCTCTGAAGAGCTTCACTTCTTTAAAACGCATTAACACTGTAAAGAGAGAAAGGACTATTCCTACAGTGTTAAACATACTGTACTAATATGAACAGTTGAGTTTGACAGCGTTGATTGCTGGGGTTACTTTCATTTTGTCCTACAGTTTCTCATGTACTGTATCATGTGGCAGATCCAGGTTTTGCCAGAAGGGAGGGGACCAGGTTAGTTTGTAGCAGAATGGAAATAATATGGGGTACCAGCCAGTCTATACATCCAAGCCCAGCACCACTGGTCTCTGGGTTGGCTCACACTGTACAAAAAATTTTGTCTTTCCAAAACCTCCAGATGGTCGCAGTCAGCCCTGCTTCACAAAAATATGAAAAATGGTGCAACTTTTTATGTTTGCTACTGTACATGTACAGTTTGCAATGACTAAATAAAAGTCTCATTTTGCGTCTACTGTACTGTAGCACTTACTGTACAATTCTGTCCCTTTCTCCTCAAAAGAAATAACCCAACTTTCAATATTTTGAGTTATGAACAATGGACCAAACATGTTACAGTATGTACCTTAAAACCATTGCAACAGAAATGCTTGCCACTGTATTTGTCACTTTTTAGGTAACCAAACAATTCATGACTTACTATTAACATCAGATAATCCTGTGTTTTTTCCTGAAATTCATTACAAAAGCAGACTAATATGGTCCACTTTGTTTTGTGAGAAAACCATATATCCATGTCAACACAAACACCTTTCTGACAATTATAGGTACGTATGATCTTCAACTTTAATATTCTGTAATTTTCAAGAGAAAATACTTTGTTTTGTTTTGTCTTACATTTAGATGTAAAATTTGATAGTAAGATTGCACAAGTACAGGAACTGGCATCTTTTGATGAGAACAAAAAAATCAGTTAAAATGCATCTCTTTACATTTCTGACCTACAGTAATGAAGTACAAGCAACTGCAGATCTCTTTTCAGAAACAGTTTGGTGAAAATAACACTGTACCTGTACTCTCTGACTGAAGGAACTGCCATTGCTTCTTTTTGTCTGGAAATGATGCAGTTTTCCATGTGGGTTACTTTCCTTGGCTTGCTGGGGAAGTGTAGACCTCAGTTGAGAATGCTTGGTATCTGAAAATTTAAGTGTCAGTTAAGGAAAAAAGAATATGAAACACTGTAATATATTTTGACAAATGGATGATTATTTCTTGTTAGAAATGGGCATATTTCAGTCCTATACTGATGTAAAAACTTTAATGAGAATATATTGACACATTGTAGTAATGATACACAGCTACTGTACTGTCTGCCAAAGAGGGAATTTGAAACTTAAGCATGAAAGTAGTGACCGAGGGAACAGCTGCAACACCTTTAATAATCGCATCCAAGAGGGAGGCTGTTTTGCACTTTTCTACACATTCCATGTAAAATCAGAGTGGGACTTACTTGGCACTGAACAATATCCAGGGTCAAAGGTCACAACTTGGCCTGGAAATGCCTTTCATAGACTACTGTATAGCACAGCATGCACTATTTCCAGGGGACTTTGTCTTTTGAGCTCATTTTTCTCCATACATGTGCCAATGAGATCAGTTTTTCACTTGAAATTGATTAGGGGCTTTGAGTTCTATCGTATAAAGTTGTTTAGTCCACATGATCTTGTTGGGGCATCAAGTTATGAGGTCTTGAAAACGAGGGCGCTGTTTGTCACATACTTATGTCAATTTAAAGCAACCAGATCCCACTAATTTTTTTTTATTTATGCTATGTATCACACTGGAGGTTTCAAAATATGTTTTCTTTTTGTTGGGATGTGACTGGCGCACAACATTACACCTATGGGGATAATGCAAACCACAATTTTGACTTTTTGTGCACATTAAATTTCAGTGTTTTTTTGCAGCCACCCCCAAAATGCTGCTGACCTAATAATTTGATTTTGGAACTTTGGTATGATGATGTTTCTTTGTAATTTTTTAGAAGTTGATCTGAGGACCAATGTATCCCAACCTCCCCCCCCCCCCAAAAAAAAAAAAAAAAAAAAAAAAATTGAAAAACTTTTAAAGCACACACTCTTAAACAACTTTAAATTACTCTGACTTGCAGATATAAAAACTTGCAGACTTACAGACTTACATTTAAAAAGACTGCATGCATGGCTCATTTCCAAAAGTGTGACCTCATGTACTTGGCCCAGGATCAAATAGTCCACACCATTGTTTCATTGATGCAAAAGAAAGTACAGTGTAGATCAGCTTGAGTACTCCTCCACAGCAAGCTGCCACAGGATGATGCATTTAGAGCTGGTTAGTTGGAATGCATGTGTGTGTTACAGCATGTTACTCTCCTTGCAAATCTGCTACCAGTCAAATATATCTGCAAATTAAATAAAGTTGAGTCAGAAGGATATAGTTGGCTAAATTTAGGAAGAGCAGAATTTTGAAAGAGGTAGCGATGGGTCAAATGGAGACTTGAAAGAAAAGAAAAACAAGAGCCCAATGGGCACTGTGGTTCCTTGCTGGATATTATAAGAACTAGTACACAGCCAGTCTTCGAAATAGAGCGAAAGGAAAGCTCATACTCAATGTTTGTTACATCTTCACAAGGGGTATTTTAGTACTTATATTACATGATATCAATGATTAAATTTTTGTGGCCTTACTTACATTCAACTTGTATAATGCTTGGTGATCCTTTAAAAACATTTCCTCATTTCCATATGTATTTATGCTTGTAATCAAACTTGATATTATCACCAATAAACAATACACAATGTGGTTAGAGAGAGAAAAACACCCCTTGTACTACTCTCATAAGTTATTTTTACCTGCTCTCAAATAAAACTTGCTATTACTTTAAAACAATCTACCATTTGTCCTGTTTGCTATCTCTGCACAGAAAACAGGGTTTATTCAGCAGTTAAGCAGAAAGCAAGTGATTAATGAGGTGTGATAATAGAATGAGGATTAGGTTACCCCACAGAGCACAGCAGTATTAAAGAGACATACTGTATAATCCATGCATTACTTCCACTGGCAGAGAGACCAGTTTAATGCAGTGTGATCTGTGCTCATTGAAATCTACAGATTTCAGTTATTGCCCTCTTACAACTTTGAATGATCCAAAATCTGTGTACAACACGAAGTAATCATTACTGAACGAATGTAAAGGCCAAATTTCTAAGGTGTTTGAGTGTGTAAGCATGCAAAACCAGGTTAGATAAAAAATCTATTGAACCTATCTTTATCTAGCTAACAACATTTTCTAAATAACATTTCCAGTGGTTGACCTCCAATGACCTTGATGACCTTTAACCTTAACCAAACACAGATTGATTTGAAATCTGTCCTTTTTACCTTAAAATACCGTGTTAAAACGTTTTTCAGTGTTTGACCCCTGGTGACCCCAGATGACCCCTTGACCTTCACCAAATATATCAGATTTCATCCTTACACAATAACACACCCACACACCATGTATGACATCTATCCGAGTTTCCTACCTTGAAATATCATGTTGAGAAGGTTTTAAGTTTTTGACCTCTGGTGACCCCAAATGACCTTTGACCTCCACCAAAAACGATAGGGCACACCTTCAAACTATGACACTTCTATATACCAAGTTTCAATTTAATCCAACTTTCCCTTGTTGAGTTACAGCGTACCCAAGCTACCGTCACAGACGCACAGACACACACACACACGCCAACCTGACTACATAGGTTCCTTTTGCTAACACAAGGAACCAAAAAGATTGTTGTAGGGTACATAGGACATAGGCCCCTATTACTGTAGCATGAGCAGACACACCATGAAAGAGAGCACTGGACAAGGGAAGGGGTGGGGGTGAGGAAAATGTCATCATGCACCATGCATTACACAGAAATGCTGAGAGGTCATTAATAACCTCACATTAGTTTTAATCAGAAATTCATAAATACTTGTAAATCTGGGTTGTAACCAAAGTTCTTATAAAACACAAAGTTTAGGAGTTGTAGGTCCTTTGGTTTTTATTTATCACCTTGCAGTTTCCTCTTCGTACAAAATTATGTACCTTTGGGGTAAAAAAGGTGAATGTGGGTCAAGTTCAAAAATTCTGAAAATTTTTTTGGGGGAAACATCTGCCCTCATATGATATGGATCTCGAAGTCTGTAAGTTTTTATACAGTTATAAAGGAATAATACTGTACAAATGTTGGATCTCCTTCCCTGACAACTCCCTGGTTAAAGTGCAGTACAGTACTGTGCTGTACAGTAGCCTACAGTACTGTACCTGTACAGGTCTGCAAGCCCTCTCTCCTCTGCAGTTTCTTTAAAAGTACAGGTACAGGCATGAACAGCAACTTCCCTACACCAGACTTCACTTTCCATGTGCAGTACTACTGCTTATGTATGATTAAATGATTTTTTAATTAAATATGCAGAGGACTCCCATTGCGCCTGTTAAAGTGCAGTTCTGTATTGTACAGAAGCCTACTGTACCTGTACAGTTCTGCAGTTTCTTTAAAAGCAAAACAATGATGGGTCAGGGTGTACAAATACTGTACCTGTCAAGAATCCATGTGTACATACAGTACAAGTAAGGTTGGTCTTTTAACTGGACTTGGACTTCTAGCATACAGTTACAGTAAGTACTGGTGGAACTTACTCCTGTATATGTGTCCTGTGAGTACACTGCAGTGGTCAGCAATCAAGTTTGGTCCTTCAGTATACAGTAATACAAAAGAAAAAGAAAAAGGTGAAGTGATACATGGCAGAAATTGGCAGAATAAACAGTAGAGCAACTACTAAATGGTTAAACAAGGTTATGACTAGCATATGATACTGTATATCTTAACAGTCAACTTTTGTATGTACCTGTACAGGGTGAAGATCACTTATTGTACAGTAACTCAGTTTCTTTGGTAAAAACCTGACAATCAACATTTGTTTTGGCGAAATGTTTCCTGCAGAAACACAGTCCTTAAGCATTTTGATAAAAACAATGTTACAAAAGAGACTAGACTAGCATGTAAAGGCTGTAATGAAAGTTCAACAGACCTTCAGTAGTAAAACCTCATCCAGCTATATAATTTCTATACATACTGTACAACAAAGTTTGCCCAGATCTGTTAACCAATACAGCAGTCATGATCATGTACATTGTACGGTAAATACCACAACACTGCACAGGACTACTTTATGTTCTAAAATGCAAGAAGGAAGACCTCAAAGTGAGAAATGGAAATTACTCCCCCCTCCCCACCCAAAAAAACTGAAAAAAGTGATATATTTTTGTTTAACCACTGTTTTCTTTTATAACTTTACCCCTCTCTTGCCCTTACAGGTCGCTTCTGATAGAGACGGAGAGCGCGGCTGTCACAAGCCTTCACTGTTTCATGCGGAGCTTGAAACTGCGAGTAGCTACCCCAAAATTTGGCCACAATAACCTGAGAGACAATTCTTTAAGGTCACGTGTTCAATAGCCTAAAGGAGACCATGAGGGGCGTGCTATGTACAGTACGTCCACTTTTTCAGATTAAAGCCGGGTGCCAAAGGGTTAATAAACTGTAAATAAGTACTGTGCTGAATACTGTATGATGGCGGGGGGGGGGGAGTACTTTCTTCAGTATTATATATATATGCCAACAGTGTATATCATGGTTTAATGTACTAAATTGCCTTTGTTTGTCTTTTTGTGAAAAGATGTTCCCAGATGTACAGTTAACACATGACAGGAATAAAATATACGACAAACATCATACAGTACAGTACACAGGTCTGTACACAACATCTCCTATGAAAGTTTACAGAAATTGCTGGTTTTGCATGTCTCTACAGTATGGCAAACAGTAGTAGACCAACACAGTACTGTACATCTCCCTTCCATCCGTACTGGTATACTCAAGCAATGAAGCATACAGTACTATAGCATAATCAGGGCTGATTTCAGTTTTAGGCAAAATGCTTTACCATGGAAGAGTTAATGCACAGTACTGTAGTATACAGTTTACACTACTTCTTTTTACTGCAACAGTTCATGTATTTTGCTCTAAAGTACACTCACACTGGACAAGTCCTACAGACTAGAAACAATAAAAGCCAAGACTTCCTGAATTACTGTACTGTAGCTGCTTGAAGATCACACTGGTTGGGTTGTCATGGTGACACATAAGTACAGGGAAATTTGAAACTGTGAGAGCTGTCATTACACAAAGGGTGCTATTGTGCCACCAAGGAATTGTGTAAAGTGAACTCCAGGCCCATCTCTCCTACCATGGAAGTACAGTACAAAACCAGGGAGTTGCCATTGACAAAACCATGTTCATACTTTTGTACAGTAACTGTTGCTTTACTATTGTGGACTACACTCAGGTCACTTCACAGTACACTTAGTTACAGTACCTTGTGACTACAATACTGTGTAAGTACCAGTGACTAATAAGACTGCATACTGCACAGTTATTCAGTCTCACAATTGTAATATGTAGGCCTACTGTACGTACCAGCCTAAGGCCTTAAAATTTAGAAAACAAACCGAGGGAGGGGGTATGGGACTGCTCTGAAAATGGAATAAACAGTACTGTACTACAGTATATACACGTCTGTTCTGTGCAATTACTGTATACTGTATGCTGTCCCCACTGTACAGTACCTGTGCTGCATACACATGTACAGTACCTACAGTAGGTTACCGCCCGGGAGACGGAAGGTCCGGGAGGCCGAAGGTCCACCAGACCCAAAGTGAATTAAGGTCCCCAAGACCAAAATTTTGAGACAGCAAACTTTGGGCTCAGGACACGTGTTGACCAAAAGCAAGTGACGTTGGAACATATTTATTTATGAATTTTTATTTTCTGCAGTCCCATAAGTTCATTTAAAGTACCATAGGTTTACTATGGCGGTTTCCCATAAGTTCATTTCAAAAGTCCCATAAGTTAAAAAAACAGAAAATTTCAAGAGTCCCATTAGTTCATATTAATGTCCCATAAGTTCAAATGAATTTCCCATAAATTCAGAAAAATAGGTCACAAGTTCAAGAAAGGCCCCACACAATCAAACAATTCTAGGTCTAACCCTAACCCCTGACCCTTAACCTTTTGCACACCCAATCAGGCTTCGATAAATCCATTTCTTATTACTTGTCCATCGGGCTAGAGATTCCCAAAGTCTACTTGTCCGCATGAATATGCACTGAGTCCATATCTAATACAGTAACTAGCCATTGAATTCCTGTGTGAAGAAGACTTCTGTGCTGCTTGCACAGCGGGCTATAATATTGAGCAGTTCACTTACAGTCCGAGTAATTTTTTACTTGTCCCGGACTGTTGGGCGGGGGATTTGTCAAAGCCTGCACCCAATTGACTTTCGGTCTCGCAGGCCTTGGGTCTCACAGGCTCTCGTCTTGCGGATCTTAATTCACTTTCAGTCTTGCGGACCTTCGATCTTGTGGACCGTAAGGAGAATACGATCACACACCAAACCAGAACTTTACAGCTTTGTCCAATTCCTTCAATGCAATTTCGACCTTGTGGACCTTCGGTCTCGCAGGCCTTCCTTCTTGCGGGGAAACCCCCCCTTACAGGAAATGAACTTGAATCTCTCAAGACAAACTTTAACACCAAATGCTCTTTTAATTTGTTCAAATGAAAATGTCCAAATTGGTTGCCTTCAGTACTAATTTTAAAACTTAAATAATAGACATGTGTCATTCATTTTATTTTAATTTCACTTCTCTGATACAGTACTTTCATTATATGTATGGAAAATTGGTACACTACCTTACAGTAGAGCTATTATTCTTGTTGAACAGTATATTTTCAGAATTTCAGTACGTGCTATTTTTACAGTGGGTACTGTAGTGAACTGTTAATCTTCAAAATTTGAGCAATTTTTAGCTTTTACCTCACAATTACAACTTGTACCTTACTGTAGCTACTGTACAGTCTGTTTGTGATACAGTATAGAACTGTGTAGGTTTCAGAGCACTGAAAACTGCAATTGCTGATTAGGCCTATCAGACAAAAAAATCAAATGTGTGAAGAGCACATTGAACATTCTGGACTGTCTTGACAGTTTTGGATGTTCTTGTACAGTATTTGTTTTCATGGCTAGAACACCATGCAAGATGTATTGGAAATCCCTTTCAGCATGGAATGATACTGTACATGGTGACATTCTGTACAGTATGAATTTGATGTTTGCAAACTCTACCATGTGCACAAAAATAGCAACAACAGCAATTGAGTATTGTGATTACTGTAGGAGAGGTTTCATTGCGCATTTGTGAGTACTGTACTGTATGTATAATATCATTTTTGCAAATTTGAATTTAAAATTTTTCTACAGTAGGTAACCACCAAAAATTCAGTACCGTCATGGACTTTTGGTTGCTACTGTACCTACGGTAGCAATATTTCCAGCAAGAACTACATACAGTACTGAATGTTCCTAAAATTCTTAAATTTTAAACTCAGTTACACACACAGTTATAGTTAGGTTGGATTTTCTATATCTTGGGCCTAAATATTTTTGTTTTCTGGGGAAATGGGGTGAAAAAATTGACCCTTTGGTAATAACAGATTTAAAAAAAAAAAAAGCCATTGAATCCAAAATACTGTACGCAATTGCGCCTCAAAAAATGTGATCGAGCATTAGTCCAATCCCTACATTAAAGTACTGTAACATGCATGATGCACCCATGAGTCCCTTGCATGGCACACCATTTGTGGATTCAGACTTGCCTTAGAAGAAAAATGTAACGCACCACTGGCAGATTTTGACTTACAACTACTGTAAATGTCGCACATCCATAAGAAGCACAGACTTTTGGAAACTTGTGCATTAATTTTAATTTTGTTTCATGAAACCTTTTTTTAAAAATATTTAGTAATTATGTAAATGTTGTGTATACTGTACTTAATTTACAGTAAGCCTTCATATAACATGTACAGTATATTTGGGTCATTCCATGCCAATTCAGCAATTGGTCCCCAGGTGACCATCTCAAACCACCACATTCAAGGGCCCATATCTTCACAACCAAACAAGATGCAGTACAACTGTGGGGCAAAGTAGCACTACATCTTTAATACCCCAAAATGCACAGGTACTGTACGTATAGATGAACTGGCAATTGATTACACTACTTACAGTAGTAGAACTTTATGGTATATGAAATGTAACAATTTACACTGTACGTTTATTAATCAATCCATCAATTTTCAATATTTCTTTTACAGTACTACTTGGACTTGGTAAGATCTCATTGGGCATGGTATGGGTCCTGATATGAGGGTTGGTGAAACATTGTTTCCAATAAAAAAGATATGGTTCTGGGTTCCAAGTGTTCATATAACATGGTAGTACTGTATTTTGTTCCTTCAAATGACTAAAGAAAACTAGCCAGTAGTGGATAGTTTGAACTGCTTTCAAATCTGTCAACAATGGGAGAACCGGCTTTGTACAGGTCAATTCCCAATACATACTGTAATGTGACATCATGAATTGGAGAGGAGTGATCTAGTCGGGAGTTAACACCTACTGTAATAGGAGGAGAAGATATTTTGCATAACATTTGATGTGAGGATTTTTGTTTAAGACAACTTAAAGTTTGTTTGATTTCATCAGAGAAAGATGAAGGAATGTTCTCGAGTGATTTGAAGAGTTAAATGTACTGTAGTATAAGGTGAGAAATCATTAAGAGTTTTTTGTGAAGTACTGTAGTTACGTGTAGTTAGTTACAGTTGATGGGGTTTCACGACACACCAATACAAATGTGTTATATAGTATCATCAAGTTAGACATAGTAACAATGTTGGGGTAAAACTACATAAAAAGAAAAGGTAAAAAGAACGGGTGGTCAATTCCTACTAAAAGGATAGCAAGGCAGGAGTCATGTCAGAAATTTCTCCCTTTCCTCCAGAAAGCCAAGAATATGGGAGGAATCGGTTTGTTCAAACAATGTTTTAAGGTCTGGTGCGGTGTAGTATTTCTGGCAAATATGGGAGTATTCATAACAGTCAAAGAGAATGTGACTGGCGGTGAGAGCACAGTCACAGGGTATACAATACGGTCTTTCATCTCCGTGAAGTAAAAAGGCATGGGTAAGGTACTGTAAGTGTGACCGATGAGGGCCCTAGTAAGGACTAAATCATCCCTGCGTTTACTGGGTTTTTTTTGTGAAGTACTGCGTTGGTGTTAGGCGATGTGACCTACCTTCTCCTTTTTATATAGGCCTATACCACATTCAGTATAGGGCTCGGATTACCTGTGTTGCAGGGGTTTTCCGTCCTCGCTACTTTCAGCCCCTCAAAAACGGTGTTTTCTGCCTCTTTCATTTTTAGCAGAAAACATCTTTTTGGGAGGCAGAAAGTACTCTAATGGATTGGAATGTGATATCAGTGGTACTTTTGTCAAATGAAGATTTCATCAACTTTTCCTTAAAGTTTCAAGCTTCATTGATGTCTTCTACTATTCAATGCGACACCTGTTACTGCCATGTTGACGTCTTTCCAAGCAACATTCTCACTGTAGACTTCAGTATACTGTATAGTGGTGGGTCTATGAATGGCGGTCGTAATTTTTGCAAAGCTAATATACACAATGAGATAAATCCAAATCCTTTCCTGTTTCCATTTTCAAAATGTGATGTTACTGATGGATAAATTGCTACCGATAGTTCCTATACCCCGATCCAGAAATACTGTAAGTGAGAGAAAGCTTGAGTCAAAATTTTTATTGATGTTAGTCATAAATAGCCCCCGATAGTGGCGTGTTTGCCATATGCTCAGTGTGCGGCTATTTTCTCTGACTTTGTACAGTTACGTACAGATACCTACGTAGCAAGCTAGTCCTTGCCGCCTATCAATAGGGAACTACGGACGTAGTTAGGCAACTGAACCTGCTCTGTCGGAGCGGCGTTTTTTAGTCTGTCATACAGTACAGTGCAAAACTTGTTTCACTTGTTGACTTAACCTGCCTAAGAAAGACGGAAAGTTTGGTCAAGTCACTAACAAAGCAAAATAACCAAATAACATAGGTTGTGCCCTCAGCACACCATACGTAACTTACTGCATTGTATGGAGTAGTACTTCAGGGCAGTGTACACCATAGCAAGGTAATTTTCATTGTTTTGGTGGAGTATGTTTTCAGTTGTGAAATATACACGAAACGGTAGGATGTAATTAGAAAAATCTTTAAGACTGATCATATTATTGTATGCACCTACCTGAAATGAATTCATTATCGTGAAAAATAAAATGCTGGATGGGTTCAAATTTTCAAAACAGTTAGGTTTGTTAAAGTAACGTTATTACGGTGATAGCGAGAGATTTGTGACAGTGAGCCAACTTCGGGGTCCCGCCAACTTCGGGGTCTTTAGTATACAAATACATACTTACCTACAGGTATACGGTATTCAGTGCTGTGAACAATTGTTCACACATTCAGCATAAGCCTACCTATAGACAAGTGGAGTACTGTACTTGTACATAAAAATATACGAGTCTGTGACTAGACTTGCCGTTTAGAAAAAAGGTCATACAATTCATTCTTTTCGTTGAGGATACTGAAAACGTTATACAGTAGGCCTAGGTCTATCCACAAATTTCATTGTCTTGTACTTGGATTTGAAATTTGAAGTTAACAGTTATTTTTAACACATGTATTGTAATTCAAACATTACTTTCTGCCCTAAGATTTTTTGGGGGCAGAAAGTAACGGGCGGAAATTACCAATGGCAGAAACTAGAAACGGACCCCTGTAGCAGGCAGTTACAGTTACAGTAGTTTAGGTTATACCCGGTCTCCCCCGATGCAAGTTCTGTCTGGAGTTCTCCAGGGGTCTGTCCTAGGACCGATTCTCTTCTTGGTTCATATCAATGATATCGTCGATGGTGTTTCTTCCAAGGTTCGCCTTTTTGCAGATGATTGTGTCTGTTACCGTATTATTGAGTCCGATGAGGATTGTCATAAACTTCAGAATGATATCAAGCAGTTGGGGCTGTGGGCTTCCACGTGGGGAATGAGATTTCAGCCCACTAAGTGTAGCGTTATTACTTTTGCTCGGAAAAAAGTCCCATACTTTTTAGGTATGTTCTAAATAGGATTGAGCTCCCGAGGGTAGATAGTATAGTTCAGTATCTCGGAATAACCATCACTAAAGATCTGAACTGGGAGAAGCATATTCAAAACATCTGTAACAGGGGAAATAAGATTCTTGGTATTTTGTATAGAAATCTATCTTCCTGCCATGGTGATGTCAAGTTAATGGCTTACAGTATAAAGAAATCCTTCGGCCTGTGCTGGAGTATGCCAGTAGTGTTTGGGACCCCCACCAGGTTTACCTGCTCGACAAGCTTGAGAGTATACAAAAACGGTCTGCTAGATTCATTGCCTCTGACTATTCAAGGGAGCCAGGATCAATGATCAGGCTCCTTAAGGAACTAAACCTTCTGCCCTTAACTGAAAGGCGGAGGAAAAGTAGATTGATCCTTTTTTCCAAAGGTACAGTATGTTTTGCCTGGCTCAATTACCTGTAGATTGTCTCCAGCGGCCTACTCGTAGAACCCGTTTAATGCATGACCTTCATGTCTGTCTCCCACATACTAGTACTAACTGTTATAAATTTAGCTTCCTGCCCCCAACCATTAAGGATTGGAATCATCTCCCCCTGAATGTAATGAGGGTTGCCTCTGTCCATAAGGGCCCTATTACTGTACCTACAGTATATTACTGGGCATATTTAGCCTCTCGACGCATGCGTGGTGAAAGAATGTTCTTTGGATGTGTCACCTTTATTGAAGAAGAAGAAGTTTCCACCCTGGCTAATTTTCGCCACTCAAAAACGCCGGGTGTTTTCCTCCCCTTTTATTTTTAGCAGAAAACATCTTTTTGGGAGGCAAAAAGTAATGAAATGGAATATGATTTCAGTGGTACTTTTGTCAAATGAAGATTCCATCAACTTTTCCTGAAAGTTTCAAACTTCATTGATGTCTTTCACTATTCAATGCAACGCCCATTACTGCCATGTTGACATCTCTCCAAGGAACATCCTCTCTGTAGACTTCAGTATACTATACGTAGGCCTACTTACGTACAGGTAGGCCTATACAGTATTCAGTGCTGTGAACAATTGTTCACACAATCAGTGTTAGCCTACCTACAGTTTAGACAAGCGGACTACTTATATGTAAAAAAATATGAGTCTGTGACTAGACTTGCCGTTTAGAAAAAAAGGTCATACAATTCATTCTTTTCGATGAGGATACTGAAAAATTTTTAGGTCTATCTACAAATTTCATTGTTTTCTTGTACTTGGATTTGAAATTTGAAGTTAATAATTATTTTTAAAACATGTAAATTCAAACATTACTTTCCGCCCTAAGATATTTAGGAATTGGAGAAGAGTGATCTAGAGTGTGGTTAACAAAGAATCAGATGAGAAGATTTCTTGCATTAGATGTCAGTTTTTTCTCAACGTTTGTTTTGTTTTATCAGAGAAAGATGAAGGAATGTTTTCGAGAGAATTGAAGGGGTAAAATCTAGTGGAAGGTGAGGAATCATGAATAGTTTTGTGCGAAGCACTGCATTGGTGTTAGGCGATGTGACCAACCTTTTCCTTTTTATATATATATACTATATAACGCTAGGATGACCTGTGGTTGCAGGCTAGGCACAAGTGTCAGTGACTGGATAAGTGGATCGGTTAATCAGGCCTAGCCTAGTTGCTTCTTTTAACTATTTTAGGGTTTGGACTTCATGGCATCTTTTGGGACCATACCCCTCCTTTGCCCTTCAGCAGTTAACCTGTTAACTTACGCTTAGTTTAGGTCAAGGGTTGTTTAACGTTAGGCTACAAATTACAATACAAATTTGCCTAGGTAACCGAGCCAGGCTTAGGCTACACTAACGTTCAGTCTAACGTTCCAGTCAATACGTTAGGCTATTGTAAAGTACCAGTTCTGCTATTTGATAAATAACAAAGGGTAGTTTAAAATTAAACTTCAAAAATGACAAAGATTTCTTACCTGAACGTATTTCAAACCGTACGCTCTTCTTTCACCGACGATCTTAACTTCTCCATAGCTTCCCTCCTTTGACTCCACGGAAACAATCTCAAAATTTGCGATTGCTTGTTGAGTTTGAATCGAATTTCGAGATTCGCTTTGCTTGTTTATGAGTGTAACGGTAATTCCCAGGCATGCGTTATGCATAAACGTAAAGTCCGTACTGTACTAGTACTGCAATGCTTGCACATGCATCGGAGAAGATTAGTTGTTTCATTGTGCGACTTAATTCATCATTCATACGGACCAATCAGGTTCTTTGAAATGCTGGGAAAAACCAACAAAAGGTTCGACCATTTTCATCCATTTCACCAATGTGCGTTAAACCATGGTTTTGGAAAAATCTACATGTGTTTCAACTGGAAATCACAGTGGCGACTGGCGACTTTGGCGTAACCACTGGCAGAGGGTGCACGCAGGAGGCGATTTGGAGAAGGAAAGTTTCCAGTCGTACGCCGACGTGCCCCCACTTTATTGCCCAAGTATGAAATTTGAAGTTAAAGCAATATGGGCCTTTTTGAAAGCGTGTTTGAGACAAAATCTTCAACATCCAGCTCGGAAAGCGAAGGCGGCAATCTGTTCCAGATGTGATGTGGATGAGGAGGGGGGTTGGGGCATTTTCGCAAAGGTAATACAGAAAATTTGGAATTAATGACAAAAAGCACTCTATTAGTTACCGGTGTCACATGATGATCTGTGTACGTTACATATGGCAAATTTCCTATTCTGTCATTGCAAGAGTTCGGAGAAGTTGACCCACTGGCACCTGAAGGCATGAGAAAACATTACCGCATTACATCAGGAATTGCAATTTGTTGCGCGCGAGGAGTGCGGAAAATTTTGTTTTTACTTAAAGAAATAATGACAAATATGGACCTTATATTGAAAAGAATTTGGAATTTCATAAAAGAATAGTTGGGAAGCCACAGTGGCGGAGGAAAAGAATTCAGTCAGAGGGGGTAAGAATGACCTGTAGGGGCGTTTCAAAGTTTGTAGGGCAAGAAGATTTAGTCAGAGTGGAGGGGAGGGGTAGGCTGTAGGGGCGCTTTTATGTAGGTCGATAGGCCTACATATGTCTCAATACGGTAAAACTAGTAAAAAGGGCGCTGATAGGCAATTTGAGCCCGTCAAGGACAGTGGCGTAGCTACTTGGGGGGGGGGGGGTGGGGGTAATTTGCCCCGGAAAATAATTGGGGAAATTTCATTAATTTTCTTATTCTAACAAAAATTTTTCAAAACTTTTGTTAGAATAAGAAATTGTGAGACATTTCTCATGCATAATTCGTTTAATCTTCATCTTCACAAAATAGCCCATTACATTCAAATTTTAAAGCTAGACTGGACAATAACACAAAATATAATGACCGTCTTCATACTAGAATGTAAAAGAGGGGGGTAGAAACATGGGTAGAGGCAAGGGGGAACTTGTCCTCCCCGTGGAAAATAACAAATCTGAAAAAAACGAAGAAAACATAAAGAAAAAGACAAAAAAAAATTAAATCAACATTTCTTAACAGTTCACCCGGTGTTTTCCCTCAGTATTTAATGCGGCAAATAGGCTTTAGCAATGCCATTCTTCGCTTGTCTGCGTAGCAGACTGTAGGGCATATTCATTGTCAGTCATCAGGTTACTCCTTCGAAGGGCCCCTGGAGACGATTTCTCCCGCTCTGACCGAAATTCCCGCCACTGAGAAGAGGCATGGACGTACTCCCTCGGATGGGGGAGGCAAGTCGGATTCTTCGCTTGCCTGCGGAGCAGACTGTAGGGCATATTTCTTGTCAGTCATCAAGGTTTGTGAAACCTCAAAGGGGAAATGAACAAACCGAGTCGGCTCCGCTGGGTAATTATCCGCCGGATACATGTATTTTGCCCGAACGACTTTCTAAGCGGGCGGCGACACGATCATAAAGAAAATTTTGAAATAATCATGAACAAGCAGACAACCGAAAATGGCATTTCCCAGCCTTGGAAAGCGGCTAAGCAACCGTTATTTTCAGCTTTCTTTTGGAATAAAATTTTCACTTCATTGAAAATGATGAGTAAATTTCAAAATGATTAGAAAACTGGCAAGTGAGTACACTTATTACCATTTGCTGAACGTAAAGTTAGCTAATCATACGCATTCTGCAATCTTTTTGATTTGCCATGTTGCTTTTATTATACCTGGCAAAATTTCGATAGAATTCAGGCCAGCCAGGCAGCCTGGGAGCTATCTGTGTAATTAAAATCATGCTGGATTTTTTACTACCCAAAATGCTACATTAAATTTTCCGGACCCTTGTTGAAATTCGGGTCATGCGGATTTTGGCAGTGGAGCAGTCTTTCTCTGACTTGTATGCATATAATCAGTGGCGCCACAACAGGTGGGTGTAGGGGGGTGCAGAAGACTCAACTTGCGCCCCATGGGGAAGAATTCCCCGTGTTTGATGTCATTCTACGCCCAATTTGTCGAAGGGGCTAATGCTACTCGTTATTTTTTCCTCCACTTTCTCTCAAATATCTGACATCTCCTATTTTGGCCACAAAATTTCTCTCCAAGCAAACCTATATTTTGCGTCCCCTGAAAATGTAGGGGGTGCAACTGCCCCTCCCTGACCCCCACCCCCTTGTGACGCCACTGCATATAACAATAACATCAAAAAGTTAAGAATTGTAAAAACACAATGTACACGTAAAAACGGTCAACTGACCACTGGCAGGATGCAAGGCATGTTGATGCAGTATTTTTGGACAAATGCAAATGTCAATGAAACACAGCGAGGCTCTTTGGCTTGGTCATGCGTTACAAAATTAGTACAGGGTCGGCAAAATCGTATGAAATTCACGGAGTTGGTGAATTTGATTAAAACTTTTCTGATGTCGTTGGAGACTCTCAATCGGCCAGTCTTGAATAAAATTTGTCCAACAACAATCATAATTTTCAGTTGCAATGCAATATTGCTAATCGAAAGTGAAGATTCTCAAATAATCCCCAAACGTTCAAATTTCCCCTAAAAAGTTTGCAGAATCCAAAATTTTCTGCTATATGAGTTCCATATTTTCAGTTAGTCGTTTAAGAAGACAAAAAATTCGGCGCTCCGTTTTCACGCCACCATACCCAACCTGTACAAGTTGTGGATAGCGGGGTTTTTAGAGATTTTGTAGGCCTATATGGTGTTTTCTAAAACTCATATTCGAATGATTTTAATGCCTGTCCCGAATATATCTTTTAGTTTTACTATACATTACTGGCATACGGTGATATTCTACCAGCGACTCTGGGAGTAAGAGAAATTTGTGTGAGTGATTAAGGCCGTGGGTGAGAGGGTCTCTGAGAAAAGAAAACCGTATTCAAAGTAGGCGCACATCCAGAAATTCAAAAGGGGGACTAACTTAAGGGGAAGCAGGGAGGTGAGGTGCTAATTTTCCTATGTTTTATTATTGATCTGGCAAAATTGGTAGGGCTGAGGCCATAACAGCCCCCCCCCCTCCCTGGATCTGCACTTGCAAACGTATCATGGTCTTTTCTAGGCTTTCTTGAACGTCGGATTATTTACGACGATTGTACTTACTAAGTGACTTATCCGGGGGTCTAACTTTATGCCGAATGGTGTCTGAGTTTCTTGTTAGTGTTTCAGTTTTCCAAGGAAAGAAGGAAGGGGAAAGAGCCAATTGCTCTTTCCATAACACTAGCAATCAGAAAATTTCCACTTGTCTCAGGCGTCTGTATAGCCCAGAAAGTTTCCACACAAGTACCGGGCCCCTTTGTTCAAACTAGGTGCGCACCACACATCTCATTTTATGGAAACGATTGAAGCGCTAGTCTATAACACTACTTCACCCAAGAAGGAAACAAATGTGTCGTTTGGTACCATAGCCTATGGTCAGACTACTTTATTTATGCCACAAGACCACAGATGTGTCTCAAAAAGAACCTCCTGGCTAATTATGATTATCACCCCCACTTATTAGATGGTCCATTCTGTTGAATGACTTGAGTAGATACTTTTTAACCCTTTACCGTTGTGCTCCGATCGGGGCATATTTGCGCGCCTCGTGAGTGGGCGGAAAAGCGGACGTAGCCCGCCCCGTATCGGCTTCCGTAGGCCATTGACCACGTGACGTTAAGCTATTGTCTCTCTCGTTGTTGTGGCCGAATTTTCGGATAGCTACTCGCAGTTTCGAGCTCTGCGTGAAACAGTAAAGACGGGTGACAGCCGAGCTCTCCGCATGGGTCCAAAAGGATCCAAACAACGGTAAAGGGTTAAAGGTCCTACAACCACATTATTTCAGAACAATGTTTTTGTTGCTGATTTCTTAACTTATTTCAGGGGTAACAGCTCAATGCATTGCCCTCGTTTCGGATAGTTCTAATTGTTTTAATGTTCAAAACATCTCTAGAGGTTGTAAATATAAAACAACAGCTGTCTACTCCCATAAAAATACATGAAGCTGCCAATACGGTCCAAACAAGGTCATGGGTACTTTTTGATTTTGACATGTCACTTATTCGCCGACGTAAAGGATGGTTCCCTTTTAAAGGTCAAGAGCAGCCTACCCCAAACTTGTTTTGAAGAAAAAAGCTAAATATTACATTTTGTCATAATTGTTCTTCTAAGTAAATTTCATCATATTTTATCACTATTGCTATTCAAAATAAACCAAACAGTTATTTGTAGTAAATGTTACACATGAAGAGAAAAGTTGTTGTCACATGACCCTCAGCCAATCATAAAACAGGACAATCTACAGCTGGGATGGCCGTTCGTGTATTTCAAGCCAAAAATGTAATTGGTTCCAAAATAACCTCTCTTAGACCTATTGGTAATATCTTTCTGTGTGATATCCTGAGTGTTTATTGTGCACCCCTGCCCCTCCTATCAACCATAATCCTAAATTCTATGACCATGGCCCTGGTCCATACCCATTGGCCTGTAGAACTAGTGTTCGCGTTTCCGTAGTGCGGTTTCTGTGCGATCTTTTGGATACACTGAATAATTGAAAAAAACGCTTCAGGTGCCTCTCCAGCCAGCGATGATATAAGTACAAATTAGATGATGTATTACAGATACAGAAGAAACAGACTAAAAGATGCAATTTCTTCCGACGGAAATCAATGTGAATTGAAGTTACAATACACCGACACAACTTTAGCTTGCTGTAAGGTCATTTCAAAGCTACCGTATTAATTTTCTTTCACTAGGTTTAACACTGTATTCACATCCGGTTTTATTTTAGTTCTTACTGCGCGGAAAGTTAAAAGGCAATAACTACGGTACCTTTTAATAGACATGCATAATATCTAAGGTTTTTTTTTCAAAATTAAGCCAAAGTAGGCCTATACGTACGCGCCTTTCATGAGATGCTGTTTCGTATTGTACGAATTTAATATTTTTATTTATTCATATTCATGTTTTTATTTATAGGCCTATCTGAGTTCTGATTTATTGCTGACATAGTACGGTACAAAGCCTGTGTACATATGGGCCACTTTAGTGATTAGCTCCCCACCGCCACTTCAAAATTCACCCCGTGGCCCCTGTAAAGGGGACAAAAATAAATGTGGAGCCAGAGTTGTATCAAAGATGGGGCAGATGAATATGGTAAACCTGTTGGTTCGATGACAGGTAGACACTTCCTAGGAGAAGAATGGAAGGTTTTAATTGGGAACGTCACCCATTGGCACTCAGGTTATAAACCGGGATCCAACTAAGAAATATCCGATATTATTTGATAGTTAAAGTTAAGAATTAATCTTTTCCTCCATACATATAATTGTGAAATAGCCTTTAATCGATCCAACTCCCCATGTTTTATACAAAGCGGTGTCCGAGAAATTTAAAGGCTTAAATAACGAAAATATTACGTTCCTTGCCAAATAAAATAGGCAACGTATGAGTATGACGCGATATGTGGCAAACAGGGATAACTTGGGAAGCACGAATGCTTTCGAAGTGTACAAAATCATCGTATAGTCAACATAATTTTTTCATTAAAAAATAAAACAGACCAAAATCGGGACGGTCGGACAGATTATATTCCCAACCTCCTCTTACCCTTGCCGAAGCATTTCTTTGTTAGAACACAAATATAGGATATATGATTAAAGTTAAGTTGCCAGTAAACACAGACAGGCGGGATGATGTGTAGTGCCTAAAAATTTTATCCCCTCTCATTGGTACTGGTAGTGCTCATTTTATCTAGTAGTTAGTTAATGATTTGGTTTTCACACTTTTTATTACCCGTAGTTCTATCAAATCTCAGACGAACTCAAAATAACGACTGATTCCAGAAATTCTACTAACAGGCCTGTGAAGTGAGAATGCCCCTTTTCTGACAAGTTGGCGATTTTTAACATTTTCGACGATACGTCGCTCTGCCTAGCTAATGACGGAGTGTCCGTATGAGAGGGTGGGGTCGACCGCTCCTGGTAGAACAAAAGTACCTGCCTGCAACTTTTTAGTACTTTAGTTTTAAAGCCTGCTTTAACATGCCCTAACTGGCAGATCATTCTCGCCCCTCTCGGATCAAAATCCGCATCTTCGCCATTTCGCTACGCATGTGAACAAAATTTGGCGCTAATTCGCTTAGATAGTCATTTTTCTTCCAGAAAATCCTCTTCCCCCAACTGTAATATTCCCAAGTGCACAAGTGAGGCTATTTCATGTATTGGGAGACATTTTCACGAGGGACCTGACGACAGGCGAGTTACCAAAAACTCTGATAAGGGGAGGGTCATCGTTGAAGGGTAACTTGTAGTTAATACTGGTACCACCATGTGAAAATCACTTAGTTATAAGAAAATAACAAGATATCTTAAGCTTGCTATAGACAGATAGATCGCCTAGTGGTCACGATACTGCTCACGGTGTTCAAGTTTTTCTCATCTTGTGAGAACTTCGACATCCTTTTGAGACACCGTGGGACTTTGAGCAGGACATTGAATGGCAAAGTCAGTCTTGAGTAAAGTATATTTTAAAATAAATTTTTGGTACAAGCATGACTTCAAAATCAAGTATTCAAGTGAGAGAGTTTGGCATGTTAGTCTAGTATGACTCACGGAGGCTGCTACATGAAACCCCTAGTGGTGATGAAACGTACTCTAACTTTGAGCGTTTTTCTAACCCCTGGAAAACGTCACTGCTAAAAGTTACTGATGCCGCTAGGATATAAGTTGGTTCAACTGCCTTTATATACATTCGACAAATGCCGACATTTTGCAAGCAATTCATTAGCCATACAGTCAAATCCAGCTGGCAGCACCCAACAAGGGGTCATGGAAGAATATACCGTACGCGACAAATTGGCAAGGCAGCTCTATCCCGTTAAGAACCCGAAAATGCGCCAGAAGTGGGGGCTTTCCGAAACAATGTTCAAAATTATGCAGTTTGAATAGGCATAGAGGGTCAAAAAATTAGTTTCTTTTTTACTCAAGGACTACTGAAAATTTTTTTATATGTTTAAGACCTGGAAACCCCTCACATCAAAAAGTTCCAATTGTACAACCATGTGGGCCGTCCCCCAACTGAGTAAAACTCTTTCTCACCCACACATAATCATGGTATTGCTCCAGGGTGAAAATACAAGACCTGAATGTGTAATCGAAACACTCTTCACTCTCAGTATACCTGCTGTCTAATTTGAACTACAATTTTCTACATTTTTAATTTGATGTCAATCAAAGAGCTGTGCCAAATGAAAATTTCTGTAAACTTACAACAAAAATTATACATTTTGGTGAGAGTTGACCACTTATAAGGAAAGGGAAGAACGCCAACAGCTCTCATACCAAGCAATTCCAATTTCTCCGACGAACTTCTTCCTATAGCCCATCCTACACCCGTCTTGTGCTCCAAGTTCCTTGTGAAGGTGCAAATTCCTTTACATGGTTCACAAATTATCCTCATGGATTGGGAAAGATGGAGTTTCACGGCCCAGTTTCTAACCAATTGGTTTAAGTCGAGCCAGGGCCGGCAACGGCCTTTTTCGTGGTTGTGGTTCACTGGGTTGTTTTCCCTACTCCATTGCTTATGCTAAACAACATGTACAAAGGTAGTAGATTCCTTTTTTAAAGTTTTCGGTATGACACGGCCAGGACTCGAACCCCCAACATCCCAACCGCAAGTCTGATGTGGCATGCAAGCCCGTAATCACTAATCAGTGAACTTCATGTCTCTGTATCATTTAAATAATGCCAGCTAACCTGAACATTTTGAAGTATGATAATAAAAGATCGTTCAGCAGTTAAGTAGTTCCCTTCCTTCTAAAATTATTTGAGGCACTTAAAGCTTTATTCACAATATGATGTGTGTCAGCCTAGCGTGATATATTTTTTGTAGCTGCAGAATAGAGTCCGCATGGGCTACTAATAGGATATTTGGGAAAATTAAACCGACATCAAAGCAACGTATCTGCAGCTCGTGTTATACTTTAAAAGAAGGGGTTGAGGTCAAATCAGATTTCGATATGTTGGAGCGGTATACATATTCCAAGCATTTTGGTGAAATTTGCATTAAAATCTGATGTGTGGTTCTCAAGATATGAGCAAGTTAAGTTGTCACATTTTCAACAGAAAGTAAACTTGAATCAAGCATATATGATATCATATCCCCACATTAATGTACAGCCTTTTGTTTTTCTTTAAAATTTACAGCCCATTTTCTCCTCAACGATCACATATTTTCAAAATGTGATGCATAAGTGGCATGAGAACTTCCCAAACTTTGCGTTCCCCACAGGGAGGTCGTATTCCTAAATACTCCAAGGTGAACACGTACAGCAGTCTAAAAAACAAAGGGAAACAAAGCATTCCTTGTCAATGTGAGGAAGTGATATAACCTCTGCTGCCCTCAAGTTCACTTTGGAAGACAAATCTAGTAACTTCATTTAGTAATATCTTCAAGAAATGTATTTCCGATTTGAATGGACATTTCACCACAGTGTGTAGATGTGATTCGTTCCTCTTTCACATATGAAAATTTAATTTTTGCTTAAACTTCCCCTCTAAAGCAATTGTAACTGTAGCTAAAAGTGCGTATTAAAGAACAAAATGCTTCAGAAATTAAAAAAAAAAATGTCGCATCAATTGGTAACGGGGGCCGGTATTGACTTAAATTGGAACAACTATTACTATGAAAAAAGTGATTCGGATTTATATTCCTTCCCCCTGCATCAAATATAGGGAGGCATTTCACATAAATGATGCCACCAAAGAAAAAAATCGGGAGAAATGTCCCGAATCTTTTTTTCTTTGAGCCTCAAATATTGGGAGACATTTAATAACAATGATGCTACCCCAAAGAATATTGGGACACATATCCCCACCCCGTGATGCCAGCCAATGTATGTTTGTACCTTATAGCCTAGGTTCAAATAACTTTTTCATAACCAAAGCAAATTATGTATATACGTCGAGACTTTCCCAACCGTATGTGAGGTGAAATTTCTGCGAAGAAATATGCCCTTTTCCCTCTTCACCCTCCTTTCCCCTTCACCGAACGGTCGTGCCCCCTCCCCCACTACCCAGAAATTTCAAAGTTTGGGTTGAGCAGCGGGTCAACAAAACCAACAGGTGAGATCGTATAGGCTATCTTGACTGTAGATTCGCGGGTATTATGTAACATGATGCCCGATTCATGAATTGTAAAAGCGAGCTTAAGGATTCACAATAAAAGTGTGCAAGGACGTACATACCAGTTAACCTTTGTTGTGCTGAAATGCGACTGTTAAAAAAAACTCAACTTATAATTCATCAATAACTAAAACTTTCACTGTTTTAGGACAAATGGTGACTTTCACATGACAGTGAATTAAGTCAGAAAGTCCACCTTTTTGCATCTTACCCCTCTCAGACAGGCAAAAATTATCCAAAGGGGATGGGGTAATCCCCTCTCAATCCCCTCTCCCAGGAGATTGATCATTAATCCGTTGTGCCCCCCCCCCCCCCCACCGCCGCGCCCTGGGTACGGACCTGCTAAGCAGGTTCACTTTGTAGAACAAATAGTTCCAAACATAGTGATACCATTTAACACTGATGTAAATAAAACTATAACACGTATTTTTCAAATCATTGCCTGACACGCCCGTAGACCCCTCAACTTTTCCACTGCAAAGCGTTTTCAAAACATTTGAAAATCAACATATTACTGTCAAAACGAAGGTCATTATTATGAATTTAAAATATTTCTAACAGAGGTACAGGCGAGTATATTGATTAATACAATTAAAGTTGTATATTCCTATTTGGTACTTGTACCGTATGTTATTGATACAATGAGTGACTCATATAAGAGGGCGTTTATTAATTCCTATCTTGCGAAACAAGTTTTCGCGGCATTTTTAACGCTAATTGCAGTTACAGCCGCAGGAAGATTGTTTACGTAGGCGGACGAACAAGGTGTTCTATTACGCAATCACCGGACGAGTAACCGAATCTCGTGAGAGCAATATTCATTGAATGACAGTACTGTGCTGTACAATCAGACAATGCTGTTGTTGATGGACTTCACTTCAATAAGACAACACTGATAGAGTTATATTCTCAGTTCCAGTTTATTCTGATGGAGTAGTGCCAAATGAAACCAAGGAGTTCCAACAGATGAAACACCATATTGAGCATGCATCGTGACACAAAACAAGACTGGATTATTCACAAGCAAGGTTCCTGTATGACCAGGTTAACTGAAGCGAATTCGGTGTTTGCAGATATTTAGCTTGTTGCTCAAGGTAAGTTTTACGTTTTGGTTCAAATATTTGTAGATGGCGGTTGCCTCTTAAAATACGAAAGTTATGGAAATGAACGCCAGTGGTATATACAAATCTGCTAACAATGATGTTCCTGAGTGACATCTACTATAGGCCCACTGTATTTCCTAGCAATTCAAGCATGCTAGCAATTATCAAACTTGGTGTCTCGTTTACTGACTGTATTGTGAACTCAGTGTAGGACCAACTCTTGAGTTTTTAGTTTTAGAGCCTGTGCGGTGCAATATATAGGCCTACGTAGTGTGTACTCTGGTTTTTCCTCATTTAAATTTGGATAAGGCTATAGATATTGATACACTTTGTTGGAATTTTCCTTTCATCATCTGCTTTCAACAATGTACCTTCTGTTGGAGAAATATTTGCTTTCTTGTTAAAACCTGAAATTTTCAAATTATTTGTTGATAAATTTGTCGTGTTTACACTTACGATGAAGCTACTGCCAGCATAATACTATACTATTCTGTATTGCTTTTGAGTTTTAAAGTCATGTCGGTCTCCCTTTAACCGTTAATGTCACTGGGATATTTGCAATGTTTATACTCTATTTTCCTAATTGGAACGAAAAAAAAGATGATAGTCGTCTCCCATTCCCCTCTTCAGCGTATTTGCGGTGGAGACAATGTTGTGAGGGTGGAATATTGCCCAGGCTGTTTAATTTTTCTTTTTTCTAAAAGTCCCCTCGACTCTCTGGCGAAGAGCCAAGGGGCGAAAACCAAACATTTACTCCCGGAGGAGTCCTGCTCCCTTAAGGAGCTAAACGTCCCAAATGGAGAATTACGCCTCTCTAAAGGGCAAACACTGAGTGGCCCTGCTCTAGACTGGCTGACTAGTGCAGAAGCCAAGCCCTGGATGCAGTTCAACGTCATGTCTAGGATGTTTGTTCCTTTTTTTTTCTAAAAGTCCCCTCGACTCTCTGGCGAAGAGCCAAGGGGCGAAAACCAAACATTTACTCCCGGAGGAGTTTTGCTCCCTTTAGGAGCTATACGTCCCAAATGGACAAGTACGCCCGCTAAAGATGTTGGATCCAAATAATAAAACAGTAAAAAATGCAACAGAAATAAA